>CM067516.1:4878458-5093376 GCA_034509495.1 Acestrorhynchus altus | reverse complement strand
TTACTGTTTATACATTTTGATGAGTTTGTCAATGTTCTAGCTCAATTAACTTGCATTCCTTTGTGCTTATTGCACATGAATGCTTTCTTTCAGTTAAATGCTGAGAAAACGTATTTAAGCCACTCATTCATTTGTCGAATAAGTGTTACACTGCACAGCTCATAGAACGCGTCATTGCAGGTTATTATGTTCTTCTACGTCATCAGAAGAACAATCTTATTGTTGTTCATACATTTTGATGATTCTGTGATTGTTCTAGCTTGTATAACGTATCACTTTTTGATTATTGCAAATTAAAGCTCTAACCAGTTAAATGCTGAGAAAACGCATTCTAGCAGCTCTGTAATTTGTAGAATATTTGTTATAAAGCAAAGCAAACAGAAAGCTTCATTGCAAGGTTCATTGTTCTACTACGTCATCAAAAGCAACTTTACATTACTGTTTATGTATTTTGATGAGTTTGTCAGTGTTCTAGCTTACATAATTTGAATCCCTTTGTGCTTATTGCTCATGACTGCTTTTTACTGCTGAGAAAACGCATTTAATCCACTCATTCATTTGTCAAATAAGTGTTACCATTCATTGCTTATAGAAAGCTTCACTGCTAATTTTGTTGTTCTTCTACAACATCAGAAGTACAATCACGTTTTTTATACATTTTGATGAGTGATTGCATCCCTTTGTTTTTTTTGCACTTGAATGCTTTTTGTAGTTAAATGTTGAGAAAATGCATTCAAGCAAGTCTGTAATGTGTAGAATAATTTTTACAAAGCACAGGTTCATTGCAAGTTCCTTTGTTCTACTACGTCATCATAAGCTCCTTCATGTTGTTCATTAAATTTTTTGATGAGTCTGTGATTGTTATTGCTTCATCATAAGCACCTTTTTAAGGTTGTTGCAAATGAATGTTTTTATCTTTAATGCAGTCTGTCATTTGTAGAATAAGTTAACACTTACAGCTCACCGAAAGCTTGATTACAAGTGAATGTGCTGTATTACACTTTTTATCACAGTAGAATTACTTTTTACAAAGGATAACTCACAGAACTTCAGTAGTTTTAGTTTTTCTTGTTTGCAATACTTCATTTACATTCACTCATTATGCTTGAACTTATTTTGTATTGATTACAGGTTTTCACGACAGTTTTCTGCACTTTAATGCTGATACAGCACTTTGAAGTTCACATATTAGCCAATTAGAATGTACAGAATGCTACTTCAAGCATTTTCATGTGCAGTTTTATCCCGTCAGAAGCATGTAGGGACTAACTGAATGTTCCATGTTATATTGCAATAACTATACTGAGGCCCGATATTCTGTCCTTCTTGGAGAGCAAAAAAAAAATTTTTTTTTATTGAGCTGATTGTTCCATTTGAAGACATGGATAAGGTAGCTTATGAAAGGAAAAGAGTGAGACATGCATATTTGGTGGCTGAGGTGAGAGAGCGTTGGTTGGAGGCATATGTTAGACCAGCAGATAGGGTCTAGAGGTTTTGTATAGACGTCAAATACAGCATTGCTGTGTGACTTTGGTTTCAGAGGTTGTGTTTGAGGGCAGTTATGAAGGAATTGTCAGATGTGGTTTCCCATCACAATACTTTTCTGTGCAGTTCAGTGGAGAGAACTCATTTGTAACTGTAGTAGTAAAATGTGTTTTTTTCTATTTGTTTGTTGTTTAATAATGGTGCTTTAATTTTTTTTTAATTTATTAACAAAAGACATTACAGAGACATGGTGGTTACAATAATTTTGAATATATACCATTCCATACCATCCCTTATGACCTCACACATCTTTACTCCCTTCCCCATCCCTGTAAATATATCTTAGTTCAATTCCTTCAATTAGGAATATGTTAGAAAAGGAAAAATGGAAAAATCTCCTTTCCTATACATAAATGCACGATTCAATAGCTATACAAATGTCAACAGAAACAATAACATGGCTGACTGGTGTTTTGGATTGGAATAATGGTTACATCTGAATGTAATCATGGCTCATGATCATACCTTCTAAGACAGCAAGGGTGCAAGGATCAGGCAATCTGGAATATGGTGGTCATAGCATTATTCTGTAGGAACTACTTCAATTTCTGAAAAATATGTTAATAAGGGATTCCAAGTGTGGAAAAAAATTCTTAATTGACCCTCTTATATGACCTCCAGTGTTATTAATTTTTCAATTTATAAGTAGGAACACAATAAGGCACTATAACAAATCTTGGAAGAACATTCATTTTGATGCAGTTCACACTACCTGATAAGTTTAAATGTAGGATACCCAAATTATGGAAGTCAGATTTCAGCTCAATTAAGAAATGTGTAATGGTAGTGATCACCGCAGACATAGAAAGACAGGGGACGCAGAAGTACTCGCAGGGTTGTGGATTTAATGAAGAAACATGAAGTACAAAACAAATGGAACATGATGAACAAAGGACTGACAGATAAACAAACAGGATCTTGACATAACAGAAACAAAAGGACTGACAAAGACTGAGACATAGGGTCTTATACATATAATAACATAGGACACATCTGGAACATGATAATGGGGCAGGGTGACAAATCAGACACAGCTGGGAATAGGCTGGAACTGAGCTGCCCTTGATCTTCATGGTAGAATGGTAGATAAACATTCATTCTTTGAAATGTTTAATTTATAACCTGAAAAGCTACCAAAGATATGTAAGGACAAAGGGTCAAAAATACAAAGAAAAGGTCATCTGCTAATAAAGATACCCTTTGCCGGGGTTTATATACCCTGAAATGGTGGAATTATCATAAGTACCACATTATGGACAAAATCTTCAATTGCAAGGGTGAAGAGAAGGGGGCTTAATGGGTTTGGTGCATCTTAATAAAGTAAAATATTGTGATGGCAATTTATTTGTAATTATTGATGCTTTAGGGGGGGTGTACAGGAAATCAAATCAAATCAAAATTTATTTGTCTAGTACTTTTTACAACTGTCACAGAGCAGCTTAACAGAAATAATAAAAAAAGACATAAACCCCCTGGTGAACCAAAGGGTGCCAGTGCAGGAAAAACTCCCTCAGAGCTGGAGGAAGAAACCTTTGGAGGAACCAGGCTCACAAGTGGGGACCCCTCCTCCTTTGGTCAGCATAGTCAGTGAGGGGACACTGGACCCCAACATGTCTGCTGTAATATTGCTGTACTGAAGTAATATTAGTTCGCTGGTGGACATAGTAACAGTCACAGGTCTGTGTAAATTTCTACATTGTGGGTGACAGCAGGTGGGAAACTAGTCCAGGTCCAGTAGCTAGAAAGTGGGCAGCCAATGTGAATTGGTGGTTGGGAAGCTTAGGGTTCTTCTCAGATGGGACAGAGGAGTTTCAAGATCTGATTATAACAGCCAAACTAAGGAGAGAATGAGAAGAACATAAACATAACATGGAGCATCCTGAAACATTGGCGTCCAACCATCTCCACCGTCACAAACCTGAGTGATTGCGTGGAGTCAGACGGCAGCACCAACATCCCAGTTTACCATAAATCCCAGTTTAGCACAAATCCCATTGTGCCTGGATTCACACACACTCAAGAATGCACATACACATTGTTATACTACATAGGAAACATTTGTTCCTGTCGTGTGTGGAGTTAGGTGTGTGTACATGGTCTGGTGAGCAGTGCTAGTTGTACAGTCTAACAGCAGCAGGGAGGAAGGACCTGTGATGCCACTCTTTCACAGAGTGAAGCAGCCTGTTGCTGAAGCTTCCCAGTGCTGCCAGAGTCTCAAGCATGGGGTGGGAGTTGCTCTCCAGCATGGATGCCAATTTGGCTAGCTTTCTCCCACCACCTGCACTGGGTCTAAGGGGTTTCCCAGGACAGACCTGACACTCTTAATGAGCTTGTTCAGTGTTTGTCCTGTCTGCTATCAAGATGCCACCACTGTGTCAAAGAAGGTCCTCAACTCCCAAATGACCTGTTTCCTCAGTAGGTCATTTTGTAGGTCAGTAGGCTGCTCTGGCCTCTTTGGTAAAGTGCAATGGTGTTTACTGATTAGTCCAGTTTGGTGTTTAAGTGAACACCCAGTTACTTACAGTATTAGTCCACTCTCTCAATGTCCATTTACTGAATGTTCACTGGTAGAGATGTGTCTGCACACTGCTTTTATTGCCATTTACAGTCCTATTTACCTGGTTAATGCAGTTCAGCTCATGATATTCAGAGCATTAAGTTGATGAAGACAAGTCACTGCAGTGCTGAGAATGACCCATTTTGGTTTATTTTAAATTTTATTTCTCATTGATTTATTGAACTTTCTTTTTCATTATATACAGTATAATATATAAAATTGAAATGTATATATTTGAACTGTGAAATGTGTTTTTTTTTCTCTCGCTTTATTAAAACTATTTCTAATATTGTTATCAGTCCCTTTGGAATGTAACTGCATTGTAAATGAGGGTCATCCTCAATGTATTCCTGAATGAAAATAAAGATTGAATGATTTTTAAAGTGTCATATCTATTCTCAGTAGCCTAGATATTAGAATAGACATTGAGGTTGACTGTTATTTCAGACTGATGGTAATGCTGAATATCAGATAGTTCCACTTTGAAATCATGTCTCTTTCTCATCATTCCTGTATCCTAACCAATACACAATTGTGTTTGCTGTCAGAAACATTAAAAGAGCTAAGCCTAACCTAACCTAAGGTCACATAACCTACAAGTAAAACCCTCTTCCACAGATAGTGTGCAGCGGCATGTTGTTAATCACAAGGTCACATAACAGCATGATCACTGTCTGAACAACCACATTATGACTAGATCCTTTTATCACACTGTTCATTTTTTAATCAGCTTCACTGACCACACAGGCACACTCTGTTGATGTATAATTAGACTGTAGTCTATCTGTTTCTCTGCATACTTTCACCAGTTCTTCAATGTTCAAAACCACCACAGAGCAGGTATTATTTGGGTGATGGATCATTCTTAGCACCACCATGTCAGTGTCCATATTTTTATATGGACAATGTCATCAGCTGTTTGAATTATCATGAATGTATGTATTTTATATATTTATGACTAGTTAAGAGCAAGTATTGTTAATAGCAATACAAGTACATATTTTTTAAAAATACAAAATATTTTCAGAGTGGAATTATATTAACATGTGGGAGAATTGTAGAACAATTCATTACATAGTCAGCTAGGTCAGTCAATAATCAGATAACTACTGTAAAATGTCTTTCTCTGAGAAGCCCACTGCACAGCTTTTACAACTGTAGTCCCTTCACACACACAATAGTAACTGTTTTTATGAACACAGCTGCACAATGGTGTCAGAACAAGCTGATTGATGCACATCACAGCTGGTTTTGTCTAAATTCTACTGTGACATTAAATAATGGCAGTGGCAAAGTGCTGCAAAGACCTTCACTGGAGGCCAGTGAAGCTTTGACATCATAATTTGTGCCTTTACAAGCTTTCATACAAGATTAACAGGACAGACGGGCATGTGAAAATCACTGACAAGACAGCTGGTGTCCATTTTTGTGGAAGCTTCATTTAGTTTTGGATGAAATTGTGATCATGAACGAGCTTTTTAACCATTTTCTTTTTTACTGAGATACACTAGTAAATAAGTCCTCTAAAAATAAAACAGTGCTTATTAAGGGATGACATTGGCATGTTACTGAAGAACAGATGCTTGGGAAAGATGCATTAGAACAAGAATATTAATACAGTGAATGTTAATATCCCAACAGGAATGTCCATTAACATCCTAGGAAAATTTATAGTTTGCTAAGAATTTTTTTTTTTTCAAGGAAGAAGAGATTCATTCATTCATCCCAGTTTTCTGTTCCATTTGTGGTTTTATAGTGTGCAGAGGCAGCACAGGAAAGAAAAGACAGGGCATTGTAGCAATGCATATCCATGCATTGCTACAATGCCCTGTGCATTCAATGAGTATGAATAACACCATGCACTTCCTACTACAGCAATAAAGGGCTCTAGAGGTCTCTGTATCAGGCTGGGGCATGTAAAATATAAGGGCATAAATATAGCAGGTCTAGTCTGGATTTTCTTGTAAAAGACAATCATAATTTGAGGTTCATGGTTTGTCAAATCCATGTATTGAATTCAGTTTGACATTCAAGGGTCCTTTAAACAATAAACCATTAAAAACAACTCAATAATTCCACATTAAACCAATATTTTTTTCCCCAAATAGAACTATGATTTAATCCTTTACGAAATGTTTACACATATACAAAACTGTTGACAAAGTACAAATCATCCTATCCCATTAGATGATCACTTGAAAGTTATTTGGTTAAAAACTGAAAGAACTCTAAGGGGCATTTCTATAAATGGATCATAAAACAGGTGATGAAAATTAAGCAATACTCTGTACTCATTTTTGGACAGTTTTGTTTATTCATTAAAATGTAAGACTTAAATTAATTTTTTTTTTTATTTAAACGTGTAAACATTCAGAATGATTCCTTCATAACTGTAGGTATGTTGGTTATGCTATCATCTGAAAACAATTCTTCTATGGATAACAGTCTTCCCAACATTACCATTTGCTTGCTTGTGGAAAAATACAAATCTGTAAATACAGCAAACATTATTTTCATAAATCACTTCAAATGATAAAGGGAGAAAAAAGCTTTGTAATAATTAAAAGACGACTATTTCAAAAGCATTGAATAATATTTGCATTCATACATACCTTAAGCTCATCTGTAGACTTTACAAAAGGCTCAAACACTTAATTTGTTCTAAATCTCATAATACAGATTAAAGGAGGGTGGTTCAATCCCAGTCCTAGTTTTCTCCAACTCAAAACCTAAAACAAGTAATGAAGGCTTTCAGAGCTACTAAAGACAGGTGTCTTAGTTCTGAACTCTCCAGGGAGATAGGTCTCCAGGATTAGGACGGAGCTCACTTGCCTTGGAGAACAATCAAAATGGCTTGCTTAATGGCTTATATGTTAAAGAATTTTCCCATATCCCAATAAAATATTAGTCTCATTTAACAACTGCATTATAGCATTCAAAAAAAAAAAAAAAAAAAAAAAAAAAAAAAAAAAAAAAAATCACACCAGGCAAAAGAAATCTCAGAAAAAACACCAATGACAAATGAAAAGAGAAATTTTAAAATAAATTATTAGGTCTAGAAATAGTAATATAGGGAAAAGTAATAAATTATAAACATCTGGATTACCCACTGATCTAATATGTCAGATTATAGAGTTGTTCAGTATATGAAGAATATTGACTAGATATAACTTTAAATCAATAGAATTAAAAGTTACAATTCATAACAGGTGGTGTATATACCACTAATCCTCAACAATAGCCAAATACAAAGTGATTCTTCATTAATAGAAACAGCGATATGTCAATCCATATCCATGAACATAGTCTTATTTTTTATTAAGAGGCCAAATTAAGAATTTAAAAGCTTTAAGGTTGGACATATCACTTCTAATCAATTTTAAATGATCTAAATCCTATATTTTAATTCTATTTAGAATTTTTCCTTGAGATCTATGTTTATGCAGCTGTATATTCCAATAGTCATACTGAGCTGAGATGAGCTTTGTTTTAATTGGTGGTCCCAAACTATTTGAAACTATAAATGGAATATAGAATTTAACTATAAATGGCTAAATGGTGGTAGACTCAACAGGTGGACAGTTGTAAGGGTTGGTTCTCCAGGAATCAGAGAAACAGTGACTGCAAAAATGGTACATTTTGAATCAATATTTTAACATTAATTCATTTTCATAACTCAGGTAAATCAACAGGCCTTGTCAGAGAATGATTTGAAAGATCAAGTCAAACATGATTATTTGCTCAAGAAATATAGCAACACAGTTTACTGTCTGCACATATGGAAGAGACTCTGTGGATGATTTTGGCAAATCCATCTTCATCTGACTGGCCTATTTGGACACTTGCTGCTGCACATGAAGCAGGAACTCGTAATAAGACAGGGCAGACTCTGTGCGGTCCTCGATCATATTCTGCATTAAGTTTGCCTTCAGAGGGCTTTCATCTCTGTAATATATAAAAAAACAGTCAGTGTAGTGAATTTATTTAATATTTGCTTCCCACTGTAAAAAAGAAAAGAAAAAAGGACAACCTGATAATATGCAAAACAGGATAGAAAGGCCGTTGGTCTCTCAGCCAGTCAATGAAAGCTCTAGTTCTGGTGGACTCTGCCGTATCTAAGTCTGGAAGCTGGTTCTGTGGAACACAAAGCAGGGATCAGAGAATATCATTTTTTAAAATATTAAATAAATGTATTCTAGTGTATATGGGGAAAAAAAAGATTATAAAAACCATCTTTATAATTACTGAAAAAGATAAACTTATTTTATATTCATTATATGTTACGTTACACATTCTTTACAGTCTTTTATTGTTATATTTCTGTTCAGCATAGCTTATGGCTCATGAAAATCAGAAATCCAGTATATCATATAAGAATACTTCACAAGCTATATAAGACACTGTGGACAGGTTGGAAAATGAGTTAAGCAACTCCAAGTGTAAATGTAACTGGAAGGGTAAAGTGCTCTATAAATTGACAAACACTGTGTTGACTTTGGACTTGATAAAAGTGGACCAACATCAGCAGGTGATGTCACTCTAATCCATCAAAGACTTCACACTGGACTTCAGAAACCTCAGATTCTGTGCCTTTTCAGTTGTTGCAGTTTCACCTTTTCCAGTTTAGTAACTTGAGTTAAGATTCCAGGACTGCTGACCCAAAGGATGAAAAAGCAGACTTTGTTCTGGACTCTCTTGATGCTCAGATAATCCTCTCATCCCTATTACTCCTACAGCAACATTAATATGATACAGCACTAACCATTAATTTGGCAGCACTCTGAGAACAGCCAGCCTTTTCAGCAATAAACAACTGTGTTCACGATCATCTTCTAATCCAACTTTCAGGGTCAACAGTCTTCCCTATGATTGTGGTTGCATCATATGGACTAGACATGGTATTGACAGTGTTTGAACAGTAAGTTAATTAAACTTGAAATGAAACATTCCATTAGACCACACTGATCAAAAATAAAACCAAATTGACAAAACTGCAAAGTATATATAGAACTGACTCTGAAAACTATCTAATGAACTGTATAGAAGTGTATATAAAACATTTATATTATGCAAAAACTGTCATTACTCTAGTCATCTTATAGCACTCAATGTATAAACACTGTTAAATACATTTTTATATTAGAAATCTTTTCATTTTTCATACATTATTGTACTGTGCTCAGAAAGTGTTAGTGCCCAAGTTTAGGTGTGTTGGTGTGGAGAGAGAAAGAAAAGCTCAGTTTGCTCATGAATCATGTGTAATGTAATCTCCTCCATAAAGTTTGCTGAATAGCGAGCAGGTTCATTTTAAATCAGCCAGACATGAAAACTGTAGTGAAAACTGAGTTAGCTTGCATGTTAGCCTACTGTGACATGAGTGCTACATCATTATTATTTTTATATATATATTATTTTATCCACACTCACTCTAATGATTGTTTTCTACTATTCTAACTTCACCCATTGTTGACAGCCCACACTTGGTCTAGTCAGTTTGCTGAGGGTTGTTTTTACCCTGCAGTATTCACACAGTGCTATGAAGGTTCTAGCTATCGTTTCTGGAGAAGATCAGGTTCTATCTTAGGTAGCAAAACACAAAAATCTGACATTTAGGTAATTGTATTTATAATATTTATATTAGTTATAATATATTTATATTATTTATATTAGTTTGAACATCACAGTAAAATGTTTACCTGATCAATGAGCTGCAATAGTTCTCTCACAGAGTCCCACCCTTTTCCTGACCCTCCCCAGACATTAAGATTCTGATAGGTTCTCCCTGTGCATAATGGTGATTCTTCAAATACTTTTGCAATAACTAAATGTCCACATAGTGTGTGTGCCTATTTGTGTTTGCATGCAAAGGCAAATAAACTTTAGTTTGATTTGTGTCATTTTCAAACAATGCCAACTTGTAGAAAAGTGGTAGAAATGGAAAAAAACAACATGCATTTACAGTGTTATTAAGCCACCTGAACGGTCTGAAGGACTTAGTCATTTTAGATTTTTAAAATGTGAGCAGCTAAACCCAATGTTTGATATCTGTCATACTTCAGCTGGTAGTAAGAGAGTTCACACCTGGAGATATGCATCAAGTTTCGTGGTGATTGGCCAATTCTAAGGCTTTTACGTACCTGCTGAAATCTAATAATAAAAAAGTGACATCAAAAAAAGTGAATGGAAGGCAAGATGCACTGTTAAAGCTAACCATGATCAGAGGCATATTCGCATAGTGCTGGACCCCCAACACTTGACTCAAGAACGTGGGGTTGCAACTTCTTCCCACCCAGAGATACAGATCCTGAAAGACACAGGGTGATGATTTTTGTTAATATTGTACAAAATGGTTATTCAAAATGTTACATTCTCCAACACCCTGCAAAAACATAATTAGCAATTTAATTAGCAGATGATTCTATCCAACTGCTCAAATCTGATTTTTATATTCAAATAAATGATGTGATAGAACAGAATTTGTAAAAGGTCTAAAAGATTCTGAACAGTGAGTGGGATAATGCCTGAATATTAGATACGTTTGAACACTCTTCCTGTCTATGACTGTGCAAAACCTACTGATCAAAGGCCAACATAACCTATCAAACAAAACCTAAGTAAGCCTAGCAAGGCTAGTGAATAATAGCCAAGACTTAATTGTGATTTAGGTGTGAAATATTTTGCACGAACTGAGCCTGTATCCATGAGAAAGGCCCCATCTCTGCTGAGCTTCTCCACAGTCAACTGCAGCATTCTGGGCTGAGGAATGGTGCGGTCATTGACATTCAGTGCCCCCTGTACAAAAGAAACAAAAGAAGTGCAAATATGGTGAAATTTTGGGTCGGATTTAATTGTGGACTCCACTCTATTCAAATCCTATCAATCTTCAGTCAAACCCGAATGATTAAATTGTGGAAATCAGAAAACCCTAATCCAACTGACATTCAGTGAAACCAAACTATTCATTTGAAGTTATCTGCAATAACCATCTATGACAATGAAGTTAGATCTATGATTGAAAGAATCCAAGTTTTTACAATGGCGCAGAATCTCAAGCCATTAAACTGCCTCCCATTCAGGCCTCATTTGACACATCCACAATTCCTTTACAATTTATCCTCAAATTTGTCTAAAGTGTATTTACAAATTTCAAGAGAATTTGATGAATCATCTAAGATGATTTTGAAAGTCATCTAGCCAATATGACATATTTAATAAAAAGCATAGCTAGACCTTACCGAGTGGGCCAATATATTTGAACATATAAACATATATTTGAAGTGTATGTGGCACTATACAGCCGATAAGACAGGTGCAGATCCTAAAGTGCACCATCAGATGTCAAGTGTCATGTGTTTTCAATGTTATAAATGCCTCAAAACACCATGAGCAGGTTTCAAAATTGCATATTCGAACCAAAATGGCCGACTTCCTGTTCGGAGGATTCCAAAAAGAACTGTTGATAATTCTCAGCATCTGGCGGTGCTATGGTGCTCCCAAGCCATGCCCAATGCCAGACTCTATGTAAAAATCAGAATTTCACCAGTGCTGAGGCCAAAATCTGTAGGTTTCTGAGCATTACAAATTCCTCAAAAACAGGTGAAATCGCTAAATAAAATAATGTATAATAATGATAATAATAAACATTCCAAAAACAATAGGGCTCTGCACCAAAGAAAAAGAGAGAGAGACACAGACAGACAGAGAGAGACACAGACAGACAGAGACAGAGACAGAGAGAGAGAGAGAGAGAGAGAGAGAGAGCCAGCCAATAGTTAGCTAGACTTCATTCTGGTGTTACAGATGGCTCCAAATAAATTAACATCCTGAATCTTGAGCAAGTTGGTTCTTTTTTGATGCAAAAACGTTTTAAAACACTGTTTAGCTAAGCATTTGTTCTACATTCAATGAATTTGTTAGCAGCCATACATAGTAAAATTATGTACAAATCTGTGAATTGCATCTTATTATTCCACAGTATTCAAAAAATAAGAAATTCCTGAAAAAACAATTAAACAGTAAGGTCTCTTACCTCATTAGTCAAATCATCCAGTCTGTAGAGGGAAGGGTGGATCATAAGCATGAGGTAAACCAGTGGTTGATACTTCAGCTGACACATAGCAAACACTCGTTCATCCAGTCGGGTGCTGGTCCCAATCCGAAATGCTTTCTGGAACAGACAGATAAGGCCTCAGCAATACAGTAGCTCTTACTATGGAAGAGAAGTATCATGACATATTATGGTTAACTGGATATGGTCAGGATCAAACAGTACAGGTAAAAGTAATAGTACATGAGGAAAAATCTAAGGATATGTTTTGAGGAAAAATCTAAGAATATGTTTTGTTTTATCATCATTCTGGTTAAGTTTAATTTGTATAGAATTATAACTGAATAATTTTTCTGCAATATCATATTTTACTAAGTAGACTCCCCAATAATTTGTCAGTTTATTTTTATCATATTGCTTATTTTCTTTTTAGGTATTTCATCATGTAGGCTTATAGATTCCATCAAATGAGGTCCAAGTCCCAAGGGGATGTAACCGCTGTAACCTACCTACTAGATGCCCCAGAGAATGGCCACACAAACTTTTCGGGTGGGAATACCTGGGGCTGCATAATATATCTATGTATAGGGCAGCAAACCAGGAGTGGAAAGCGCTGGCAATGACTCAACTGCCAGGCACTTGGACAATATATTACAACAAACCCAAGTTTGGTTTTTGGGAACCAAAAAGTTTATAATATATTATAACAGACTTAAAAACTGTTTTGTCCCGCATGCAATCAGACTGTACAACTCCTCTCTGGGGGAGAGGAGTGCTAACAGGAGGATGGAGGATGGGAATGAATAGGAACGACCAGTAACTCACTCACAACCCACAACAACAACACACCTGGACCTGGGTGCAATATACATTTCAAGTGCAATAATAACAATGCAATAAACAGTTTCAAGTGCACTAACAATAATAATGTTCAATACCCTGTTCTACTGGACTCTTTTTCTACTTTTTCTCAGGCACTATTTATATATATTGTACATTGTAATATAGTCTTTATATTATATATTCTTTATATTTATATAGTGTTTCTTTACTAAATTATCTCGTTCTACCTTTCTATACTGTACTTATGTTGCGGCTGGAACCTTAATTTCCCTGAGGGAACCCTCCCAAGGGATCAATAAAGTTCTATCCTATCCTATCCTATCCTATTTAAATTAATTTCCTAAAACACAAATAAAAATGCAAACAAAAAACAAACCCATAAATACATGAATAAAACAGCAACAACAAGCTTGGTGGTATTCCTTCCATTCAGAATAAGAGTATGGGTGTGGATACCTGTTTCAACAAGGCTAAGATGTAGAGGGGGAAAAGGCACAAACAGGCAGGAGCAAGCAGGCCAGGTTGCTGGATGGTAAGTACAGAGGTGCGGTAGGATATCAGTGAATCAATGACAGCATTGGTCAAAGCATCACGGGAATCACTCAGGCTAGAAGTCACTGAACGATCCACAGCTGCAGAGAGTGATTACAAAAATGAATGCATGTCACTGTATGATGCAATGATTGTATTAAAGAAGACAATGTATCAACTTTCAAAATTGATCACAGGTGTGACATTATGCACAGCACATTTACATCTCATGTTTCTCCTCTATTCTGTACCCATTTCCAGGGTCTAATTTCAACAGTTAAGATTATAGTAACTAGTGCCCATCCAGTATTGGAACATTTTTTATTTGACCTAGAAAATATGCAGAGAATGCAGGGTTACGTTTATGAATGAAATGGTTTAAAACCTTTGTTGCCTGCAGGACCCAAGCTGCAGTCAAGCAATTAGGCTGAGTGATATTAATATTTATCTTTTTTAATAATTTATAATTAATTAATGATTCTGTTGTGTCCTGCTGATGGTTGCATTACACCTGTACAAAGTTGATGAAAATGTAAATAATTTTCTAATAAAATCTTCCTCCCTGCAAGTTGCTTCTCTGCATCTGTTTAAGTTAGAAACAGAACTTGGCAATGTTTCTTAGGTGAAAGAAAGCCATTTTGGTCACCTTATTAATGTATGAGTTAAAAGAGAATCAACTTTGCTCTGATGGCTCTGGTCATCAGATCTTCTGGACAGGGCATCTCTTATGGCTTCAAGGACGACTAAGAGAATTTCAAAGCAAACACAAAATCTATATAAATACATATTTCTATAATAGGTGGAGGTAGAGAAGGTCTTACCCATGCTAGCCAGCAGACCAGCAATAGCTTGAGCATCAACTCCAGCAAATATATCGGACATAGAATTCACCACGGGCAAGCACATGGTGTGCACCCGGATCCTCCTTTCTCCTGTAAGAATACAATTTCAGCACTGAGGTGTTTAGGTTTATAATTGAGCATATCTGTAATGGTCATACATATTAACAAACATTAAAGACCCAATTGTTTTTTATACTATATAAAATATTTACATAAAAAAGAAAAACAATGAAAGAGTAAAAATCCAAGACTATTTAAATACCCGAGGTAAAAGAACACATTTTTTTTTTCAAACTGGAAAGCACCAGCTTATATTTTTACAGACTTATCTGGCTTAGTCCAGAAAAGTTGAATGTGAAAGTACAGTGCCTTGCAGAAGTATACTTCATACTTACTCAATGAACTTTTCCAATTCCACATATTATATTATTTATATATATATATATATATATATATATATATATATATATATATATATATATATATATATATATATATATATATATATATAATATGTGGTGTGCATCTGTATTCTGACCCCTGTTCTATGATAGCCCTAAATAAAATCCAGTCTGACCAACAGACTCACCTAAGCAGTAAATGGTCTAACCTATCAATATAATTTATTCTCTCAACAGTTGATCTGTGATGGCCTCAGAGGTTTGTTCGAGAACATCAATGATCAAACTGCATCACCAAAACCAAGGAACACACCAGACAAGTCATGAATAAAGTTGTGGAGAAATGTAAAGCAGGGTAAGGTTAAGATATGAATATCTTACAGAGCACTGCTCAATCATCTAAAGATGGAAGGAGTATGGCAGAACTGCAAACCTACAAAGAGATGGCCGTCCACCTAAACTTGCAGCCCAGAAAGGAGAGTATTAATCAGGGAAGAAGCCAAGAGGTCACTCTGGAGGAGCTGCAGAGATCCACAGCTCAGGTGGGAAAATACCTTCATAAATCTGGCCTTTACAAAAGAGTGGCAAGAAGAAAGACATTTTTGAAAACAAACAAAGTGCTTTGGACAGATGAGACCAAAGTTGAACATTTTGGCTTAAATACAAAAGGCTATGTGTGGGAGAAAACTAACTCTACTTCCACTGTGAAACATGGTGGTGGCAGTATCACACTATGGAGATGCTTTTCTTCAGCAGGGACAGAGAAGCTGGTCAGAAATCATGGGAAGACAGATGGAGTGAAATACAGAGCAATGCTAGAGGAAAACATGTTGCAAAAGACTTGAGAATGGGGCGGAGTTTCACAATCCAACAGGACAATGAACCTAAACATCCATACATCCAGCTCTAAAAGGACTTGTTTAGGTAGCATAATCATGTGTTAGAATGGCAGAGTCAAATTCCAGACCTAAATCCCGTTGATAATCTGCTGCAAAACTTGACAATTACTTTTCACAGGTCTCTACATGTGCAAAGCTGATTTAATCTGCAATGCAGACACAGCCCCAAAGACCTGCAGTTGTAATTGCAATGAAAGTTGTTCCTACAAAATGCAAATACTTATGAGATCTGAATACATGCCACATGTTTCAGATTTTTATTTATTAAAAATGTTGATAACATTATCCATTTTTTTCCACTTCACAAATAAGTGCTACTTATCTGTCATAAAAAGTTGGTGTAAGATGAAAAAATGTGAAAAAGTATGAATACTTTTGCAAGGCAATGTCTATTAGCCAACATAATAAG
Source organism: Acestrorhynchus altus (assembly GCA_034509495.1). Classification (NCBI taxonomy): domain Eukaryota; kingdom Metazoa; phylum Chordata; class Actinopteri; order Characiformes; family Acestrorhynchidae; genus Acestrorhynchus; species Acestrorhynchus altus. The sequence goes on along the minus strand of CM067516.1, from coordinate 5,077,302 downwards.
CTGGTGTGTCCCCTGAGGATAAAATACTGTCTCTAGAATAGGATTACTACTTATTAGTATCTAATTAGCACATTTGTTCACTTTCCCCTTTTTTAACTATTCTTCTTGTATGAAGATAAAATTTTCCAGACATCAAGAGAACAAGAGAGAACAACATGTCTTCTGCTTACTGTTGGATGTTAAAGCATCTTAATTTAAAATAACCTCTGAAATGGATATACCTTTGCTGGACGTATAGAGCAAGGCTGCTTGGAATGACACCACATGCATGTCCAACAGGTTCTCTTCAATGGACATCTGTACAGCAAAGCCAGCATCCGGGTTAACATTAGGTAAAGACAAGAGGTCAGTAGACCGCACAAAGAAGTTTCCATGGAAAGTGTGTATGGACAAGCCTAGAAAAAGGAAAGCAGACCAAGTAAGCCCCTGCTTCTGAACTACACTGGCTACAATTCATACTACCCCATCTACAAAATATTCAGATGCTCATTACAATTGAGTTTACTACTTAAAGGTGCATCCACTGTTGACACAGGCAAATCAGCTACATATACAGCTTGTATAATTTCTATAGATAAGCATTGCAACTGTACCCCAAGGTCTTCATTCTTTGCTGACTGTGATTAGCAGTCAACCTTCATAATTCCTCCAATTTTTTTTTTTTTTTTTTTTTAAATGGCACATCACTTTAGAAATGAAGGTGATGCTGGTGTTCCCACCCACACACAAATGGTGTGAATTGCTGATTTTTGAGAACAAAAATTCCCAGACAGCCAAGCAAGTGATGCCTGAGCAGCACAGCAGACAGAGAGATGCTATTAAAGAAATGCACTCAAAACACACATATGCATGAAAAGCATACCTGGGTAGTGAAGGTTCAAACAAACAGAAACATATACAAACACAGAAGTGGGACAATATTAAAAAGTAACCAGAACAAGAAAGAAAGACAGTAAGAGTTGGTTATTCTAATTTAAACTGAGTACTACGTTTAAGTGTATTTTTTTTTGTGCGGCATCTAACCTTATGTGCATATATGCTTTACAATTAATTCAGATAATTATCCCAAATTCTTATTTAAAATACACTCTCATAACACCATTATTTTTTTTTTATTATGTTTCTTATACATACATATACCTTTCTGTTAATAAAACACACCACTATTCTACTAACCCTGGACATGTTGGTCCATTGCATTTCTGTTGCATTTCTGCATCTCTGTGAAATTAGTAGAGTACTGGTCTTGGACCAAACCTGCAGAACTATTCCTGAACTTACGGTTGATGTAATCTGTTCCTGTGAATATATTGTATTATAATGATTTTTATGAACAGCTAGTGTAGCCAAACATCACATTTACAAGCACTATAATTAAATACAACTCAGGAGTCAGTGTATAACAAACACAGCCATCAATGTCTAAATAACTGGAACACAAGCACACATCACAGTGAACATGTCCAAATTGTGTCCCATTGTACCATTGTCCCTCCCTGGTGTCATGTGACAATGTGAGTTACAAGGTGTGACTGGGGGACAATTGTTGTTAAATTTGGTGCTTTGGGTACAATTCTCACATACTGACCACTCATGGTAAAGCACATCACAACACCCTAAAACTGAGCTCTTGTATGGAGGCCAAGGTCATACAGCAGTATTCCAGGATGGACTTTAACTCAGAACAGTCCTCGACAGGGTCGACCAAAGAAGGTGCCTCCACATTTTGAGAGTCAAATCCAGAGGTTGACTTAAAAAAAGACACATGAGTGTTGCCACCATTGCTGCAGAGGTTGAAGAAGTGGACAGATGGCCTGTCAGTGCTCAGACCATACACTGCATCAACTCGATCTTCCTTCTTCCAAGAAAGAAGCCTCCTCTGAAGCTGATGTACAAGAAAGCCACAAATAGTAAAGACTGAGCAGCCCAAGAACATGGTTTACTGGAAGCGCGTCCTGTGGTCTGACAAGACCAAGATAGACCTGTTTGGCTCAGACGATGTCCAAAACCATGATGCTACTGCCACCGTGCTAGACTGTAGGCAAGACACAGTTATCGTGGTACTGCAGTGCCCTGGTGAAGAGTACCATGATAACTGTGTCTTGTCTACAGTCTAGCATGCTGGTGGTAGCATCATGGTCTGGTGCTGCATCAGGGCTGACATTGAGGGAAACATGAATTCCAACATGTCCTGTGGCATTCTGAAGAAGAGCACGATCCCCCTCCCTTCAGAAACTGGGCCACCTGGCACTTTTATAACATGATAACGACCCCAAACACACCTGCAGGATGATGCCTGCCTTGCTGAGGAAGCTGAAAGTAAAGGTGATTGACTGGCCAAGTTAGGTCTCCAGAACTAAACCCAACTGGGCACCTGTGGGGCATCTTCAAGTGGAAAGTGGAGGAGCGCAAGGTGTCTAACATCTACCAGCTCCATGATGTCATCATTGAGGGGTAGAAGAGGATTCCAGTAGCAATCTGTGCAGCTTTGGTGAATTCCATGCCCAAGAAGGTTCATGCAGTGCTGGATAACAATGATGGTGACATAAAATACTGACCATATGGGCACAATTTGAACATGTTCACTGTGAGGTGTAATCACAAGAGATAGTGGGTTCCTCAGGAGAACCGGACATGCAGACAGTGCCAAATGAACAGAACAGAGACAGAGTTGCTCTTCCTAACAGAAATGACCCTGTTTATTAGAAGACAGAGGGTTCTGCTCAGTACACCCTCACCTGTCACCTTCCGAGAAACAGTGTGACCATATCAGACACACACTTATAATTTATCATATATACATAATATTACTGTTGTTTATTGATGTTAATCAGTTAGAAAACTGATTATAACTGAAACTTATTTTCTCAACAACTAATTTGTAAAGCTTCTGTGTGAGAAGTGAAGAGGCATAGAATTCAAGGCGTCTGAAGACCAGTGTGAAGTTTGAGTGTCCAAGTTTGCAATGTCTACCATTAGATTTTAGAGCATGTCATACTTCATGATATAAAAGGAGTTTGCTACTTCTGCCAACACAGATGTTTTACAGTTGATCAGTTTCACTTGTTGTTCATGAAAACCAGTTTACAAAAGCTGGTTGGTCCAAATGGAGAAAAAGAGAGCTTAGACGATGTGTGGAACAGTGACATAACTGTGATCTTTATGAAGATTCCACCCATCGTTCCTATGGGGAAAATGTTCAATACTCTTACAAAAAACATTCAAACGGTTTAAAGGCATAACATTACACTTAGTTCTTTCAATTTTGTATATCTAAAATGTGATTTGTGGAGAAGTCTGCAACTTTTTATTCAAAGATTCAAACACATATCAGTGCATTTTTATGAGAGTAAATTCTGGCCTGAGGTAACAACAAAAAAACCCCAAAAAAACAGATATTGTGTTATTCTGTGCTTGCTCAGAAATGCAAGGTTGCTGTGTGGTTAAAATGATTAAAAATTAGAGTGAAAGTATAAGCTTAAAAAAAAAGAGAAGAGGAGGCTCTAGCACCCTGCTGGGCTGTCTCTAGCCTGGATACAGATGAGATACATTTGGACATGAATGTATACAGGTTCTGTATGGCATCCTGCTGCACATTTGATGCAACTGGGCCTGTAGATGCTACACAATGGTAGGCCGGCGTCCTGTTCCCATAAATGCTTTATTGATTGGTGACCATAACCATGTCAGCATACAGATACTTAAAAGTGATGCTAAAAATACAATCCCAAACCTTTAGTGCACCGTATCCTCATGACAGCCTCAAATCCAATCTTGCGGGTGAGATACCTCTTGAAATCCTTCTGGAAGCGCTCTGTCTGGGCAGGGTTGTGCTGGCTGTGATATGAAGGGTAGAAATAAACGCTTCCTGCTGAATATCTAGATATACATGCTGCAAAAAAGGGCAAGACACAAAAGATGTCAGGATGAGATGCATCTTTATTTAGTTAAGATGAGCATATGCTACACAATTTTTGGGTCAATTATGTTTAATGCAAAGTCTGATAATGAGAGAAAATGATCCAGTAAAATGATTCCATAGATCTATAACCTAGCTTCCAAATGAGAGTAGGTTAGCTAAAATTTGATTGGCAATGAGAACAATGGAAGAACAGATTATTGGATGTATCTTAGAATAGCTGACAAAGGAGAGTACACAAAAGTGATAAACTGAAAATCTCACTGAATGAAAATACGAGTTGAACAGATGTTCAAGAAGTGTTACAACACAGTTTAGACTCATTATATTTACACTTCCACAATTTAAAAATGCACACTCCCTACCAGAAAAAGTATTCTGAGCCAAAATGCAAGTTTAAGAAATGCCAAAAGCTAACACTATCAGATTAAGCAGGTGTGACAGGTGAAGCATTAAAGTGAGACATTTTTGTGTAAAATGGGACCCTTTAGGTCACTGTGGTATAACTGTTTAACCTTGAGAACCTACACACAGAGTATCTGCACATTAACATACAAATACTGTTTGTATAGGACCTTTTGTTTTGGGTCATGAAATACTGGATAAAATAAATCATAAAAACTAAACTTAAAACATTTTTATGTTCACTCTCATTTCCAGATGCACAGTATATGCAGCTCTTCACATTTTGTTACAGTCAATTTATTTTCTCCTTTCTACACACAATACCCCACAATGGCAATGGGAGAAAGGTTTGTCTAAAATATATAAAATCAAATTTATAAAAAAATAAACACAAAAAAAATCTATGTTTTCACAGTCTTTACTCAATACTTTGTTAAAGCTCATTTGGCAGCAATTACAGTCTCAGGTCTTTTTGAGTTTGATGCTACAAGCTTGGCACCTGTTTCTGGGAAGTTTCTACTTTCCATTCTTCTTTGCAGAATCTCTCAAGCTCCAGATATGTTTAATCTGATTCAAGTCTTGCTTACCCAGATCTGTGTCTTGATACAATCTTGTCTCGGAGGTCTACAGGCAATTCATGTCTTGGTTTGTGTTCTGACCTGCACGGGACCCTATATAAACAGGTGTGTGCCTTTTCAAATCATGTCCAATCAACTAAACTGACCACAGGTGTCCAAACTATAGAAACATCTGAAGGATGATCAGTGGAAACTCAGTGGAAGCACAATTTTGAGTGTGATGGAAAAGGCTATAATTGTAATCAGTATAATTGAAAGCCTTTACTTTTACAATTCTGCACAGTTAAAGCATATTTAGACCTTTAATTTGAAAATTTTTTTTTAAAGATCTGCAGCAAACCTGACATATCATGATCACCATGCCATCAGAGATGTTTTGCATAGTCAAAGTCACTCAGATCTTTACACATGCCATTGTTAATTGATTATGCATTTTATCTTACTGACCTCATGTTTTTGTTGCTACATTTTGATATTTATTTTGAGAGTGCTATACACGGCAAGGCTATTAAACCGGAAAATACATATTAGTCATATTTTATACTTTACCTTATATTACAACATACAGCTCCAGAAAAGATTAAGATACCACTTCAGTTTTTTCTTTAAGGTAAGGTACACACAGACCCACTGTGTCCTACACATTTAACTCATCCTCACACAGTGATGCATACACATACACACTAGTGAATTCACACACTAGGGGGCACTGGGTAGACCTATCCACGATACCCGGGGACCAGTTGGGGAATTAAATGCCTTGCTCAAGGGCACTTCAATTATGCCCTGCCTGTTCAGGGATTTGAACTGGCAACCGTCCAGTCACAAGGCTGGTTTCCCAACCACCATCTTTGTGCATAGAACATCCTATAATTATTAATTGTCTTAGTAAGAGGCTAATGCTCACTTTGAAGAGAAAATATTGGACAGTAGTTAGCAAGTAGTCGACACCCTTGGTGGTTGTTTGATGCTTTGGGGCAATTTTGAAACACTGAAAATACATGACCATCTTTGGGACTTTACATTATAATCAACAAAGACATGGTCAGAGAAACATGAAATCAACTTCAGTTTTCAGACATTCAGAAATTTGCATTTTTTACATTTGTGCCCTTTTTTACACAATAACAGCAGCGGATTCAATATTAGGCATTGTAAATGTGGATCTTTTCAATAGTTCCTTTTCAGCTAACTTTCATGAAGGGTGTCAATACTTGTTAGTGTTTGTTATTTGTAGCCCTCTCTCACTGGTGTCAGAAGCCCTAGCAGAAGTAGACACACAATCCATGTTAGTGTTATAGTTAAGTATTTAAAACAGACCTAAAGTTGCAAGATCGCAGTATTGTGCACTCAGCAGAAAGAGGTCCACTGCCACCTGTTGTCCAGAACAGTCAAGAGCTAGCTTCTTATAGAAATCCATTGCAGGAGAAAGATGTTGAACTTCCTGAGATGGAAAACAAATACCAGCAAGAAAACACTGATAAGTAATAAAATTGAAGGTATAATATTGTCAACTTGAAAGAAGTCACATGATCTGCATAATGATAAGTTACAAAAGTAATCCTAACTGTTTAACAAAACTGATGGTGGCATAAATGACATCACCTTTATATAACTCACCCTACTTTATTAAAAATAAAGGTCCATCAAATAGGGCTTGTGCTCAGCCATAAAAGAACCCTTTCTGATTCCATATAGAAGCATGTTCGTAATTAGAAACACGAGTGCCAGTTTTTACATAATTTTGAACTCTACTACTGTATTAATGTCAAGACAGTTTTAAAATTTCGTTAAAGAGATAAAAGCAGGAAACCTTTCCTGATGCTCTCTGGTTGGGATCTTCTCTAGATTTGAGAGCCCCCACGCCCAATGTTGGAAGTTGGGTCTGAAAGACGGTAACTCTGCCACCAGTGGGAGACATTAGCTTAAAGGCAGCCTGCAGTGCTGGACCCATTGCAGAATGAGTCTCCATTGTCTTTGTGAACATCTGAGGTAAACTCTTCAGCAAGTCTCGCACCAGCTACAAAAAACAAACCAAAACAGTAGGTACAAATTTAATAGCTAAAAACTGAAAAGACTATAATGTACCTACAAAACAAAGACTTACCTCTTTGCATTCACTGAGATTCACTAAAAGGCTGTCAGGAGCAGGCAAAAAAATATCTATAAATAAATAAATAAATAAAAAGAGAGAAAGAGTAGAAGTAAATTTCAAAATGATAGATCATAGCAGGGTTTTTGCTCTACTGTCTAATTAAAACTGGACATGAAAATTACTTTTGTAGTACCCTGAGCTAAGGCTGGATAAGTAACTAAACTATTAGAAACTGACCTTCAGAGCCTCTTATTAATGTAATCTGGCTGATGTTGGTTGTTATTTTTTTCCGATTTCATAATTAATGTATTGCTCTGTGTTACTCATACTGTATACTGCAAGACTAGGACAGAATTTAACACTGTGTAATTTAAATGCATCACAAACAGCACATGTGCTTAGCACTGTATTGCTAGCAAAGTAAAACTGCTTCCTATTAATGGCAAATTTGTGATTACGGTGGTGAACAACCAACTCTGTCCTTTCTGTTCAGAATTGATTAAAAAAAATTCAGAACAAAATTTAAGTTTATATTCATTAAATGTAAAGTGAAATACTTACTATGTTTCACTTTTGATGATTGTGGCTTCTAGCTCATACAAAATCAGAATCAGTATCCAAATTAGAGTTTAATTTCTAGTTTGAATAAATTACTGTGTGACTAACACATTCACATTCATTACAATTAAATGTAATTTTCCTCTTTGAAAGCAGTACTATAAACTACAGCCCCTCTGTGCAGCCCTGGAAGTCTCTGTCTGATAATTTTACAACCTGAATGTGAAGGGCTGGTCAGACACTCGCCCCGACCTCAAATCCTCCATCTTTGTTCTGACCATAGTTAAAGGCACTAAAGGGCTAATTTATTTTCTTTTCTTTAATCCTTCACTGGGTGATTAATATTCTAAGGATATGTGCATCTCTCATTCTCTTGTTTTTTATTTTTATCAATGTATTTTAATGAGACAAAAGGCTTCTGTTGAACTCTTATTTGCTGCAATCATAGATCAGGGTTTTAACTTTAATAAAGTTTTAATAAAGTTTTCACTTACTGGTTTGATGATTAACTGTTGTTTTCCTTTTTGTTAAGAATAATAAAAGAGCCTTCCTGCTTTGTTCCCCTCAGTTAGTGTCCACCTGACTCAGTAACACAGATGAGCTGATAGGCCACTAGTAAAGGCTGTCTGATCTTGTGAAATTGTAATTTTTTGAGAAACTGGATTTCTGATTTTTATGAGCTGTATGCCATAGCGATCAAAAGTAAAACAAAAAAAAAATTACACTGTGCATAAAATGAAAATAAAATATATAACCGCTTACCTTTCTGAAATAAATTCAGAGGAGAGCTTTCAACTGGTAGCTCTGTTAGAGACTGATCCACAGCACACAAAAGGAGCTTTACTAATATTTCCCTGTCTGCCTCTCTCTACAGTAATGTCGAGAAACTAGCGTCACTGAAAGTGAGTGAAACAATTTTAATTGTTTTCCTCTTTGATTATTTATTTATAATAAACGGATCGCTTCTTTCAAAATGTATGATCAATTAATTGATTGGTTGATTAATTATTTCATAAATAAAGAAATAAGGACATCCAGAAGATGCTACAATTGTAAATATCAGAATATCCCTGAGCATAATAGTAATTACCTTCATACACCTTACCTTCAAGGTCAGAAACAATGAGCATCTGTGGCTGAGAAAGTCCATCTTGCAGGTTGTAGAAATGGATCATGCTATCAAACGTGATGAAGCCGATCTTTGTTCTTGTATCTCCTGGAAGACTAGAGAGCATAAAAGCAAACTTTACAAGCATTTGAGTCTTATGAGGATATTATAGCTACATTTAAAATGTACACTTACAAATTAAGATTCTCTAGAAGTGACTGGCAGACAACATCAAGATATCCTGTTTCCATTGCGTTGTGGGACACATCAAGCACAAAGAGGTATACTGCAGGCTGTGGTGGCCTCAGCTGGGTGGCAGATGTTTTCAGTTAGCAAACTTTTCAATTTGATGCACTTCATAACCCACAGGCAATGTGTAAATGCATGTGATTAAAAATTTTTTTTCGAGTATAGCCCACACTTCCTAATATAATTAGCTGTTTTTACTGAACCTACTGACTAGTGGTTGATTTCATGATCTCGCTCAGTGAGTGAGTGAGAACCTCTGAGACTTTATATTGGTTTATAAGACATTGTGTAGTCACACAACAGACTGTACAGGAACTCACTGGGAGGTCTGGGAGGACATGTCTCATTAGGAGCATGCCCAAATATGGGGGGGAGGGGTCTTTAGTCTTTTCAGAGATTTTATGATGATTTTTGATTTCTTTTGTTTCACTTTCTTTTGTTTAGACTGTGAGGGCCTTGTAAAAGAAATCTACAGCTCGCACCTTTTTCCAAAATACACTGTGCTTATTTAGATGGTTCTAAAAATGCCTGATGCTGACATTTATGGTTAAGGCTCAAGAACAGGTTGTCTTCTGATGATTCTTCACAAGTTATATATGGACACCCTAAAAGATTTAAGATCTCAGATTACTCATTTAAATATTATGGCTATGGTTTGGTTGCAGTTATTATTAACTATCATCAATTATCATAATGTGAGGTAATAAAGATTTATTAAAAACCCATTAAACATTATCCCATAGGACGTCAAGTCTGCAAATCAAAATATTTGAAGCATTGAAGCCCAAGAAGGTTATAAGACGATATGAGTTAGCTGTTGCCTCAATTTGTAATGTAACTACAGTTGGAGGTCAAGCTGAGGTCTGAAAGACCATGAAAACCTGTGAAATAAATCCTTTATTGTTTGCTAGAAAGGGAACTCAAACCCCCTTTCTGAATACAAAAGATCCACCTCTACAACTCAAAGCCTAGGATTAATTATACTTAGGACTTACCATGTATTCTGAGGGAGCAATGAACTCAATGGTAGCATTCTGGACCTCTGGTCTTTTATGTGGCTCTCCATATGACCTGCTAATAGGATTGTACATGAACTCCTCTGGAACTAAAAAAGCAACAACATAAAGGGAAGAACAGTCAGCTATTAAATTTAAAAAAAGAGTTTCCTAAACTATGTAGGGCTGAAATGACTTCTCAAGTAACTAAAAAAAAAATGAGTGAAGCAATTTCCTTGCATCAAAGCTTCTTTTAATCTGTATGACTATATAAAGCTCACCCAGTTTTGCATGAACAACTTATGACAGTCACACCCACAGGCCAGGTGACATGTTGGGAGTCATGCAGTGCTTTCCATTGCATCAAGAGTTTGAGTATGTGGTATGTAAAACTGAAAAAAAAATTAATATTGGTATACTCAAATTCCACATTACTTAATATTACTTGGAATTAGGAATGTGACAGAGCTGAGGAAAATCCGTATCCGTCGAATGCGAATGCGGTTTTGGAAAACACAGGGCCAAGAACACCCGATAAACCCTGATAAGCCCATTTGTGCATGTATTTTTTCAACATGAATACATGATGCTTAAACAGGTCATCATCCACAGGTAGTCACGGACTCGGTGTACTGTAAACAATTCATCATTCAATCATTTATTATCATGTAATTAACTAATTATGCATTCTTACACAAAGAAGACATCAACTAGTAGTGTAGAACTGTTCGTGTTTACTACTGTTTTGTGTTTTACACTTGTTTTCTTACCATGTTCGGCCATTTTCATTATTTATTATACATATATTATTATAAGCGGAAGTATAAAATCAACATTCACCATTAAATTCAGATGAACATTGGTGGTCTCTAAAAGATGACCAACAGGTTGGAAATCAACATGCATGTGTCATGCACCCCTCAGTCTCTGCAGACTCCAATTCCCAGAATCCTTCAGTTTGTCACCTGACTGATCATGTGACACACTCACTTTCTGATCGTATTCACCTGGTCCAGAGAGTGTTTAAACCAGCCTATCAGCCTGTTCAGTGTCTAGCTTTGCCACGTAATCCTTAACGCACTACACCCCTGTTTATCATTATCAGTCTGTCCGTGTTTGAGCCGTTTCCGTTTCCTGACTCCTGCCTTTCTTCTCGTCCTGTATTTATTCTACTGGTTATTGATCTTCGCTTGTTTTTCGACTTCGTCCCTGGTTTGTCCAGTCTGGTATTGTCTCGCCTGTCTGTCATTGACCTGGACTGTTTGACTCTGTTTATCGATTTTGTCCCATTAAAGTGCTGTATTTATATCTGCATCTGCGTCGCTCTGCCTGGACCTGACCGTATGAATTGTTCTGTTTTATATTCCGGCGGCAATTTAAAATCTGTATTCAATGAAAATTGGCCCTAAAACATCCGTCAAATTTGAATTTGCTAAAAATGGTCAAAGTTCAAATGTCACTGAATTTGAATTCGAACTTTGTCATATCCCTACTTGGAATACAATGTATTCAATACTTTATAGTATTAGTGTGTAGTGTGCAGTTTGGATGGAGTGTTAATTTAAATTTGGAGAAAGAAAACATAGTAAGTGGCAAACAGAAGAGACACAGTCTGGGTTCATTTCAAGCTGAATAAATGAAAGCTCTGCACCATATGCTGAATTAGCCTACCGCACATCAAGTATATTCAGATGAGGCTGACAGCAGTAAGTTAGATTTAGCCAGTCTTAAGAACCTGCAGAATGAACTTTAGTTCTCTCTCTCTAATTACCTGGTATTAGACCTAGAGATAGAGAGAGAGACAGACACATGCCTGCTCTTTATTTGTTGACAATCGATTAATTGGTACTTGATTACTAAAATATTCAATAGCTGCAGCCCTAAAACAACATAATCTTGGGTGTTCCAAACATGCTGAAGCACACATGATACTGCTTCTTTAAATCAGTTGGTCTCAGTTGAAGTGCTTGGTTGGATTGAAGAACTGCAGATACACCAGCCCTTTGCAGATAAGATTGGACAATAAGATTGTGTATGTGTAATGAACGTTCAGGCATTAAATCCGTCCATGCGTCCGTCCGTCCGTCTTGTGCCGCTTATCCGAGGCCGGGTCGCGGGGGCAGCAGTCTGAGCAGGAATGCCCAGACATCCCTCTCCCCCGACACCTCAGCCAGCTCCTCGGGAGGGACCCCGAGGCGTTCCCAGGCCAGCCGAGAGACGTAGTCCCTCCAGCGTGTCCTGGGTCTACCCCGCGGTCTCCTCCCAGTGGGACGTGCCAGGAACACCTCCCTAGGGAGACGTCCAGGGGGCATCCGAAAAAGTTGCCCGAGCCACCTCAATTGGCTCCTTTCGATGTAGAGGAGCAGCGGCTCTACTCTGAGCTCGTCCCGGGTCACCGAGGATCTCACCTTATCTCTAAGGGAGCGCCCGGCCACCCTACGGAGGAAACTCATTTCAGCCGCTTGTATCCGCGATCTTGTCCTTTCGGTCATTACCCACAGCTCATGACCATAGGTGAGGGTAGGAATGTAGACTGACCGGTAAATCGAGAGCCTCGTCTTTTGGCTCAGCTCCTTCTTCACCACAACGGACCGATACACCGACCTCATGACTGCGGCGGCAGCAGTTCCCAAACTGGACCCCCTCCGCCCCCTGGCTACGCCTAGAAATTCTGTCCATAAAGATTATGAACAGAACCGGTGACAAAGGGCAGCCCTGCCGGAGTCCAACATTCACTGGGAACAGGCCCGATTTACTGCCGACCAAGCTCCTGCTCCGGTCGTACAAAGACCTGACAGCCCTTAACAAAGGGCCCCGGACCCCATATTCCCGGAGCACCCCCCACAGAATACCCCGAAGAACACAGTCGAATGCTTTCTCTAAGTCCACAAAACACATGTGGACTGATTGGGCAAACTCCCATGAACCCTCGAGCACCCTCTGGAGGGTGTAGAGCTGGTCCAGTGTTCCTCGGCCAGGACGAAAACCGCATTGTTCCTCCAGAATCCAAGGTTCGACTAACGGCCGAATTCGTCTCTCCAGTAACCCTGGCGTAGACTTTCCCGGGGAGGCTGAGAAGAGTGATCCCCCTATAGTTGGAACACACTCTCCGGTACCCCTTTTTAAACAGAGGAACCACCACCCCCGGTCTGCCACTCCAGGGGCACTGTCCCCGCCCGCCACGCGATGCTGCAGAGGCGTGTCAGCCAAGACAGCCCAACAGCATCTACAGACTTGAGATACACCGGACGGATCTCATCCATCCCTGGGGCCCCACCACTGAGGAGCTTGCAGACCACCTCAGTGACTTCAGCACGGGTGATGGGCGAGTCCACCTCAGAGTCCTCAGCCTCACCTTCTTCATAGGAATACATGACGGTGGGGTTGAGGAGATCCTCAAAGTATTCCTTCCACCGCCCAACGATATCCCCAGTCGAGGTCAACAGCTCCCCACCCGCACTGTAAACAGTGTCAGCAGGATACTGCTTCCCCCTTCTGAGGTGCCGGATGGTTTGCCAGAATCGCTTTGGGGCCGACCCATAGTCCTTCTCCAAGGCCTCTCCGAACTCCTCCCAGCACCTGGTTTTTGCCTCCTTGACCGCCCAAGCTGCAGCACGCTTAGCCCCCCGGTACCTGTCGGCTGCGTCGGAAGACCCAGAGACCAGCATGGCCCGATAGGTCTTCTTCTTCAGGTTGACGGCATCCCTTACTTCCGGGGTCCATCACCTAGTTCGGGGATTGCCGCCACGGCAGGCACCTGCGACCTTACGCCCACAGCTCCGGGCGGCCGTGTCAACAATGGAGGCTGAGAACTTGGTCCACTCGGACTCGATGTCCCCAACCTCCCCAGGTACCTGTGAGAAGCACTCCCGGAGGTGGGAGTTGAAAGCTTCTCTGACGGGGGGCTCAGCCAGATGTTCCCAGCAGACCCGAAGAACACGTTTCAGCCTGCCAGGTCTCTCCAGCCTGCCCCTTTGCCATCGGATCCAACTCACCACCAGGTAGTGATCGGTTGACAGCTCTGCCCATCTCTTCACCCGAGTGTCCAAGACATAGGGCCGGAGATCAGATGAGACGACAACAAAGTCTACCATTGATCTCTGGCCTAGGGCGTCCTGGTGCCATGTGCACTTATGAACGCCCCTATGCTTGAACATGGTGTTCGTTATGGACAATCCGTAACTGGTACAGAAGTCCAACAACAGAACTCCACTCGGGTTCTGATCGGGGAGGCCGTTCCTCCCAATCACCCCTCTCCAGGTGTCACTGTCCCCAAGAAGGTCTGGTACTCCGCACTGCCGTTAGGCCCATAGGCACAAACTACAGTCAGAGTCCTCCCTCCTACCCGAAGGCGCAGAGAGGCGACCCTCTCGTTCCCTGGGGTAAACTCCAACACGAGACGGCTGAGCTGGGGAGCTATAAGCAAGCCCACACCAGCCTGACGTCTCTCACCCTGGGCAACTCCAGAGTAGTGGAGGGTCCAACCCTTCTCAAGGAGTTGGGTTCCAGAGCCCAAGCTGTGCGTGGAAGTGAGCCCGACTATCTAAATTTAAATCCTGAATATTAATGTATACTCACCATCATTGACTCGAAAGCACAGGTTGCATTTCCACCTCCTCTGATCCAGGAAGGATACAAATGGATTGATATAGGTTCTACAGGAACGGCAGCGTACTATGGTGCTGGATGTAACAACTGGCAGTTGCTGCAAAGGAACAAATCAAGACAGCAGGGTTATCGCTTGTGCCCTACTACATCACTGAGATGCATGAAAATAAAGATGTAATGCATGAAATTTCATTAAAAGAAATATGACGTTAGGACATACAGCAGTATATTTTGCTCCTTGTCTTAAAATAGAGAACCAGTCCTGAAACTTCTTTCTAGAAAAATTGTGGCTGAAAGCAATTAAATCTGCACAGCAACATTCCAACAATGTGCAGTAACAAAAGAGCTGAAAAAAGGGCTTACTGTTGTGCTTTCTGTATTAACTGTAAATAGTCATTCTTAAATGCTTTTATGCCTGCATTGGTTTATTTAATAATACCTTATTTATACTGTATTTATATTATTTAGAACTAGTTTAATACTGTGTTTACTGTTAAACATTTTTCATTTCTAAAATTAAAAGCTATGGAATGATGCAAGGGGCACCAGGTTCAATCTTGCCTAGGGCACCAAGATTATCAGGGCTGGCATCAATTCTTGTCAATTTATGATCTTAACTCTCTAACTTACAGCAGTTTTGGTTTCAAGTCAATATTCTAACCACAGCTCATAATGATATGAGGTGCTTACAAAGAATAAGCCTAAACTCACTCTTTTTCATTCCTCAGATCCTTATGCCACAATGAAAGCATATAGAAACAATATTCACTTGTAATAGCAAGTGAAGGATTACTAAAGTACAACCATCATTCTGTGTGGCAGCACTTTAATACAACCTTCCTAGTAAGCATATTGTTTAATACTATAATGAGTTTTCAGCCACCAGATGGCAGCATCATATTAGTTGAACAAACTGCCTTTAAAAAACTTTACATTTTATTGAATTGTATTTGTATTACAAATCTTGCAAAGTTGTTCAATGTAGCGTACACAATGTGAGAATAATTTGATTAAAAAAATGTGTGTTACCTAGAGCTGTAAACACCCCTAACATCTGATGTGGAACAAAATGGGCAAATCTTACTGGGATGTCATTGTAAATAAGTGTTTCAAATTGTGAGATAATCGGACCAACTGCTGATGAATTACAGCCAACTGGGTAAGGATTGTCAAGACTGCAAAGAATGATTGATACAGGGAAACCAGGACAGTGTAAACATTTAAAACACACATTTACAAATTTGCAAATTTACAAATTTGGAATGAGCCACACTGTAAGCAAATATAAAAACTGTGTTTTTTTATAATTGTGGATAATATTATTGTTTAATATATTAATATATTCTAGGCGAGCAAATGTCTTGCACCCTCCCATATATGGCCGACTATTTACAGTAACTCTAATGTCCTCACTTTAGGCTTGCTTGGTTTCCCACTCCAATGGCTCATAGGCACAATGTAAGTATATGTTCATTGTAAACTGGTTAAAAATGTATTTTATACTGAGTAAATTATGCATTTCTGAACTTATCAGAGTACCAGAGCATAAAATTCCAATCTAAAAATAGTACAAATCTGAAAACTTTAATAAAGGTCCTAAAATATCTAATCCTAAAGATCTGTTCTAGCAGGATGTCATTCTTGAGAAAGAATCAACGGATTCAGGAAAATTTTAATTGAAATGGCAAGCCACTGTCAATTGATGTGACATAACTAAAACTGTTATTAACTAAAATAGCCAGCTGGGTGGAACTATGCAAAATAGGCAGATTTTGGTGTGGCTTAAGCTAATTCACCACTGTTACATTTCAAGCACAACTGTATTTGGAAAGACTGGTACATGGAAGTGACAAACCATGAACTTTAGAACTTATGTGACTTTGTTTGTTTCCAGCCCTGTTTTGGATGCAGCAGAGTTTAATCATACGTCAAAGAACAACCTAAAATACTGCATTGTGGCAGCTTACAAAAATACAAGGATGGGATGGATGTCAGACAAAGTTCATTTAAGACAATACTCATCAAAACTCATAGTTGAACTTTAGCTAAAAAATATTCATCTGCACCTTAGTGTGACTAAGCATATGACTTACTGAGAGATCCTTAAAGGGGTGCAACAGCAGACCAAGAGGCAGTTTGGCTTTGTTCAACAGTGACTGTGTCTGAGGGATGCTGGTGAGTGTACTACGGAAGACCCTGTGAAAGAAAAGATAATGCTACAATTAACATTTTGCAGCTCATAGAACATCAATTCCAAATTCTACTTATGAATATCTTGCTTGGATTTACTCTGGGCTACAGTTGAGTTTCTGCAAGTCCTGAGGCAAGCAGGGTGTTGGGGCAGGAACGGGCCCGGGGGGCAAGAGATTTCGTTCCTGTAGGAGATTCATCACTCTCAGTGCTTCAGAGGTCTGAGACTGCAGACTTAATGCAGCCAATGATGAATTCAGTTGGGTAGGACCTACAGAAGGCTACACACACACACACAACACAGAAAAAAACAGTAGATCAGTTGTGTCATCCACATTTTCTCTGTGACATAGATGTAGGAATTAAAATTATTCTTAAACATTATTTGCTTTTGGAATTCCAACATCAAATCCAAGATGACTGGCAATTTCCTCTCTACACTTTTTTTAATCCATTGCTGATGCTCCTCATGAGCCACGTGGACATCCCAAAGATTAACCTTACAGGCCAGGCCACCCACTTTTTGTCCAAGCTGATGCAAGATCTTGACAAGCTGCTCCATATCCACTGCCTTCACCCATCAGTGTATCATTCGCAAAGTGATGACCTCATTTAGCATTTTAAACAGGACTGGGAAGCCTGTGAATGGGACATCCTTCTCCCCCACATGCTCTTTGTGGTCAGGGAGACATCAAAGGCCTCAATGAGATTCTTGCCCTTTGAGCTTCTAAATGTTTGTTGAGACAGTTCACTTCTGACTTGTCAGCAGCAGCAGGCCTTCCCTGAATGTTTGGACCAGTACTGGGATGTGTTCTCCACCTAGCCCGGTTCAAACCACGTCAGACATCTCTATGTAGTGACTCAATTTTTCCTCAGATTGTTTAAAAAAAATAAAAAAATAAAAAAATAAAAAAGATTCCTGAAAAAGTATGAAGTGCTGTTGTGTGATTACTGAAATACTAAGTTGCAGATGTTACCCTCTGCCGGTTTCATAAAAACAAGAAGCACCTGATGGTACTGATGAGGTGGTGAGCTATAAGGCTGAGTCAGAGGGTGCATAGGTAATGGCTGGGGAATCCCTTGCATGCTCGGGTAGCCAGACACCAATGAGGGATAAGCAGTGCCAGCTTGCTTGTTCATCTGTCCAGTCTGAGGTGGGTACAGGGCAGCTGTTGCAAAGAAAAGTAGAAAAAGTTCACACGACATTTAAATACGATAGAAACTGATGTTTTGTTTTTTTTTGAATAAATTTATAGAAACAAGATAGATCACTCCACAGTACGCACTTGTGTGACTGGCTCCCATCTCACATTGATCAGAGCTGTTAAGGGTCTGAGTATTACCTGCTGTAATATGCCTTGACACTGAAAAAAAAAACAAACATGAACAAAAAAAAACCAAACATGAACCATGGAAGACATGAACAAAAAAAGAATTAGTTATTTTCATATGCATGTGTGCAATTTCATAGACAAATTGAAACGTCATGTATCTTCATGAAAGATGGCATGCATACTCAAAATTATGCCCGCACTCAAAATTACAGCCCAGGTGCACCTTCTTTCCACTGATCATGCTTCAGATGTTACTACAAATGGATTTGGAAAGATCCCATAATAGACCGTGCAGGTCAGAGCACAGTCTATAGTCAGGGAGGTGACCAAGAACCCAATAGTCACTCTGACAGAGCTTCAATGTTGCTCTGTGGAGAGAGTAGAATCTTCCAGAAGGACAACCATTTCTGCAGCAGTCCACCAATCAGGTCTGTATGGTAGAGTGTCCATGTGGAAGAACCTCCTCAGTAAAAAGCCCAACAGCCGGTCTGGAGTTTGCCAAAAGTCACCTAAAAGACTCTCAGACCAAGAGAAACAAAAAGATTGACTAGGGAAAGATGACTACAGAGATATCCTTGATGATAACCTGCTCCAGAGCGCTCTGGACCTCAGACTGGGATGATGGTTTATAAAATGTTTAATCACCTGTATAAAATCACCTGTTCCACAATTATTAGCACCCCTAACAATTCTTAGGAAATAAATGTAATTAAAGTATTTCTGTCAATTCTACAGTAGTTTATGAAGTTGATCAGAGGATGTAGGAACATTTAATTAATAATTCACAACTTCCTGTTTCACTGGGGTATAAATATGACGTGACACAGAGGCCATTTCTCTTTTACATGGGAAACACAATGGAACATACCATTCAAGTAAGGCAGAAGTGTGTTGACCTACAAGAAAATAGCAATTCACCCACACCTGTCCATATCTACTGTCAGAGCAATTAAGAAGTTTAAAACAACTGGAACAGTGGTAAACAAGCCTGGAAGAGGACGCAAGTTTATTTCGCCAACATGCACAGTGAGGAGGATGATAAGAGAAATAAAAGGTTCTCCAAAGCTCACTGTTACAGAAATGCAACAAATGGTAGCTTCTTGGGGTCACAAAGTCTCCAAAAAAAAAACAAAAAAAAAACAAAAAACTTTTCTTACTCACAATCATAAATGCAAACGTTTGGAGTTTGCTAAGCTGTACTGGAACTTCAACTGGGACCGTGTGCTTTGGTCAGATGAAACAAAGATTGAGCTTTTTGGCAACAAATGCTTAAGAGGGTCTGGCGTAACAAAAGAGCTGAGTATGCAGAAAAGCACCTCATGGCCACTGTGAAATATGGAGGAGGATCAGTGATGCTGTGGGCCTGTTTCTCTTCCAAAGGCCCTGGGAACCTTGTTAGGGTGCATGGCATCATGAATGCTTTGAAATAACAGAACATTTTAAAACAAAATCTGGTGGCTTCTGGCCGAAAGCTGAAGATGGGTCGTCACTGGGTCTTTCAGCAAGATAATGACCCTAAACATATGGCCAAATCTACACAGAAATGGTTCACCACACACAGAATCATGCTCTTCCCATGGCCATCTCACATTTATTTAAATGTTTTGGTGAAATTTCTGTTGTATCCAGTTCATGGGCCAACTCCAGAAGGGTTAAAGTGCAAACAAATGCTGTATGTACTGGAAGTCTTGTTTTGACATAAAATTCCAGCATCTTCTGAACAA
Source organism: Acestrorhynchus altus (assembly GCA_034509495.1). Taxonomy (NCBI): domain Eukaryota; kingdom Metazoa; phylum Chordata; class Actinopteri; order Characiformes; family Acestrorhynchidae; genus Acestrorhynchus; species Acestrorhynchus altus. Next base: position 5,057,539 of record CM067516.1, on the reverse strand, counting down.
AAACATCCATATTGGTTCTGATGCAGATCATTTTTAATGCCTACACTTTTACAATTACACACATCAAGCCAATTTAAGGTGTGTTAAGGCCTTTTAAGGATCTAGTTTCCCTGGGTGCAAGCAGCTCAGCATTGTTTTCTGAATTTGTTGCAGTAAAAGCCCCCAAGTGCACCCACTGGATAAAGAGCCCTTCTCACAATTCTGCTGACTACCGCTGACAAGCTGGCCTTTGTATGGGAACAGAGGTCAATGTAGACTTCCAACATCAGACACTAGATCCCTCCCATTTTATAGCACCAAGAAATGTACTTAGGGCAAAGGTATAATCAGAGCGTGTTGAGTTATTTTAATCACAAATTAATTCCATGGCTATTATACACTCTACAGTGGCAAAGTATCCAATATATGACTAGGGTCTGAAAGACAGTGTAATGAATTACCATTTTCTAAATTACTAATATTACTGAAGATTTTGAAAGTATATTCCCAGTTTCAACTGTCCATGTTTAAGCTAAATTAAGATAGATCTAGTTTCTAAAGCCAGATAAAATAAAGATCCATCATCATTCCAGCATGAACTGTAAACTTGCTTCAGCGGGAAACTGTGTGAAGAATGGCTGGAAGATTTTAAGCACTCATGAAACATCTGTAGTCTTTATAATCTAGTTTCAGAACTCTTCACAGGTATATACACATACTGTAAACAGGATTGTTGGTAATAAAAAGGTGGATTGCTCTCATACTGGGATATGAAATCCATCTTTTTGCAGTCGGGTTGTTTGGATCAGTGCTCTTAACAGAGCACTTGTACAAAGATCGGTCTTCTGCGATCCTGGTGGAGTTTGTCTTTGTATCATATCTCCTCATTCTGCTTCAGCCTTTCCAGTGTCATTGCTTTAAATACCAAAGATTTCAAAAGTACATTTGTTTCTACTGCTTTCTCTGCACAACTCAGTGGTAGGTTAGCACTATGGTAACTACAGCTAACAATTATTTCAGGGACATCAGCATTAGATACCACGTTGATTAACTTCCTTAATGTACATGCATGACTAGCGGTCATCTCCATTAGGAATCACATGGCTAAGTGCTTTAAAAGTTTAACATTATGTAGTGTGGGCTCTGCCATGTGGGCAGATGCTGAAGCATTGCTATGCTATTGTGCAAGGCTAGTTTTGCTTTTACAGCAGTATCACTGCGCAGATTTTCAGTTTATTTGGCTGCAAATTAACTTAAACTGTGTTTTCATACAGACCCATATGTTCTGTTGGTCCTGCTCTATTGTTTCCTTTCTTTTTCTGTTTTGTTCTCTACACAATCAAATCACATCTCCTTCAGATCACCTGTGTGAGTGTGCTGTGCAGCAGTAAAAGTACTCTGTTGGCACTTTTCCACCAAAAGAACTCTGGTTCTGGAACTGGATTAATTCAGGCTTATATGAACCTTGGTACTTTTCAGTGAACCAGCCCATGGTCACACCAGTTTAAGTGGAAGCAAGGTTGGATGCACAGCACCAGTAAACGGAAGTGATAGACTACCTGCGAGCGTTTGTTCAGTTACAGACGTGTGCTTTTCTCCTGTGCAAAAGCAAACATGAATCGACTTTTGGCAATAAGAAGACATAGAAGACGACACCGTGCAAGATGAATGGTATGGCAGTTCGAGCTGAAAAACCTACTATTCTTTGGTTCCCACTGCGAACAAACTTTTCAGGACCCGGAACCTATTTTTGTTGGTGGAAATGTGCAGAGCGGTTCCAGTTTAGGTTCTCGAACTGGAACGAAACATGTTCCACATTGGTGGGAAAGGTTCCTGTGTGGAATTTATGGAGCTGTATAAAGTTATATGGATTAAACAAAGCACAGACACAAAGAATTCGCATCACACCAATCAACAATAGAGTTCCTGAAGGAATCATTTTAGCCCTATTTACCACAAAGGTTGCACTGCAGTGACATTGTACACGTGACTGACAAACCTCAGTATAACAGTACTGTACTACACTGTAGCACAGGTACATTACATTGTGCCACCTGAAATCCACAATGATAATCTGGAATTTCCTACCATTTCAGAACACATTAATTATAACATAGTACCAAATATCAAGTTATGAACAGAAATTCATGTTAAAAGGTCTGATGAAAGTGAAGTTTAAAGTAGAAGTAAATTTCCACTGTACCTGGCATTGGTAGGTTACCTGCAGGAGGTGGGGGGCCTGAAGATTGTGATGCATTACAAAAAGAAAGCGTTGTCGCATTTCCTGAGCAATAAGCCATTGTTGTCTGACTCTGTCCTGGGCTTGTACTAGGTGTTGCTTGATTGCCCACATGTGTATGCCCATACTGCCCAGTTCTAGGTAGCTGAAAACGCTGGCTGAAACTGTTGGAAACTGGAGGGCTAGGGAAGCTTTGTAAAGGTGATACCAGGGGCATCCTATGGTTATGTACTACAGGTTTGGACTGTGAAAAGGGTCCTTCTAGTGGCCTGTTGGGGATGGATGACTCAGAGGGGTTCTGGTACAGTGGGGTGACTGATGGAGGGGCTGACTGATAGGGTCTGGAAGGGTAGTAATCTTGAGCAGGCAGCAATGGAGCTTTGGAATGAGCCACGGTGTGAAAGTCTGACTGGGCCACTAAACATCCTTGAGTTGAGGGATGAAGAGCTGTGGGAGTCTGGAAGGGACCTGAGAAAATAAAATTACAAAGATTAGATTGATTCTCTAAGATAGATTACTGCACAAAGAACTTCTGTGTTTCTAATTAATTTCAAAGGTTCTTATGAACAGTGGATGAACATCGACTGCAACTTTTTTCTATTTTTGCTAAATTTGTATACTAATTGATCACAAAATGATAAGATAATCCTTTATTAGTCCAACAGTGGGGCACATTATTACAGCAGGAAAGGTAGAGCAAGGCACTTGGTACACGAAATAGGTATAGTGTAGTATATAAAAGTATAATATCTACAATATTAACATTATAAATAATAAATATATACAAATAATTGCATGTGGGGTGATGGAAGAAATATTGCACATTATATTGTATTGAAAACTAATAGTCTGTGGAGTTAAGTGTGTGTCCGTGGTCTGCTGAGAGCAGTGCTGGTTATACAGTCTAACAGCAGCAGGGAGGAAGGATCCGCGATGCTGCTCTTTCACACATTTAGGGTGAAGCAGCCGGTCACTGAAGGAGCAGCTCAGTGCTGCCAGAGTCTCATGCACAGTAGCCGTTGAGGTCCTTTTGAGTGCTGCGATAAAATCTCTCACTGTCCTCCGCTACTCAACAGCAATTGGACAGAATTACTGTAAGAGTGTCAAACAGCATGAGTTGCAAACTCCCTAGACTCCATGAATTTCATATACACAACATACCATTTCACAAGCAAACAAGATCTTTGAGGACCATCACCATACACCATTGGATCTCCTTTAAATACACACAAACTGGGAAAAAGAATTTTAAAAAGCTGAATGTAATAGATATGCAACATATGCTTTTAATAACAAACATACGACAGTTGCACTCGGTGCTCTTTGACTGATAAGATAAAGTCGTCATGTCGGTCCTATAATTGTGATGTTTCTACAACCTAATTTATTCAAGACTGTTGAAGGTCATCTTCTGGAAACCAAATATAAACTATTTCCTCACAAATGACCCACTCACTTTTACTTTTTTAATATTACCATTACAGTCCTTTTTCTCTCTATAATGTAGATTTGGATAAATCTACATTTACAATATATTACAAAGATTTATTAACAGCTATAACCGTCTCGTCCTGGCAGCAGTAACTAGTCACTGAGGGAAGAAGCTCTGACTTTCACTGAGGTAGAACAATAGATATAATCATCTCCCTCATTTTGACATTCTTTCATTTTTCTCATGCAGGGTTGATTTTATTCATTTGAGAGGATGATCAGGTCATTTACTGAAGTGAAATGTATCTGATTATCCTTCTATATTATTCAACTGCCGGAAGCATGTATTAAACTGAGAGAATGTTTATTATGTTTCTGTATGAAACATATAATCATAATTCTATAATGTCCCCTCTAAACTGATTTGCTAAACAGGCTTTGATTCCTCTGCTTCCCCGGAACGAGAGGAATTTTTAACTTTAATGTAATAAAAATGTAGCAGGTGAACTGAAAGTTAACTGACCCTACAAAACCGTGACCATCTAACTACGCAGCTCACATGGTCTCAATCGGGTCTCCGCCATCTCACTCGGGGGGTGGGTGTCTCTGCTGATCTAGCCCTCAATCAGGGGTGGGGGTCTCTGATGTCTCACTCGGGGGGTCTCAGTCAGGGATGTGACTCAGTTGGGGTCTCACTCGGGGGTCTCTGCTGATCTAGCTCTCATTAAGGGGTGGGGGTCTCTAATGTCTCACTCGGGGGGTCTCAGTCAGGGATGTGACTCAGTTGGGGGTCTCAGTCAGGGGTTAAGACTCACTCGGGGGTCTCAGTCAGGGGTTAAGACTCACTCGGGGGTTTCACTCGGGGGTCTCTGCTGATCTCTCGCTCATTCGGGGGTTGGGGGTCTCTGCTGTCTCACTCAGGGGTCTCAGTCAGCTGTCACACTCACTCAGCAGTGTCAGGGGTCTCAGTTGGTGGTCTCACTCGGGGGATCTCTGGTGATTTAGCTCTCTTTCGGGGGTGGGGGTCTCTGTTGTCATCAGGGGTCTCTGATGTCTCACTCAGTGGTCTCAGTCAGGGATCTGACTCACTCGGGGGTCTCAGTCAGGGATCTGACTCACTCGGGGGTTCTCAGTCAGGGGTTATAACTCACGGGGCTCTCTGCTGATCTATAGCTCTCATTAAGGGGTGGGGGTCTCTAATGTCTCACTCGGGGGGTCTCAGTCAGGGATGTGACTCAGTTGGGGGTCTCACTCGGGGGTCTCTGCTGATCTAGCTCTCATTAAGGGGTGGGGGTCTCTAATGTCTCACTCGGGGGGTCTCAGTCAGGGATGTGACTCAGTTGGGGGTCTCAGTCAGGGGTTATAACTCACGGGGCTCTCTGCTGATCTATCTCTCATTCAGGAGTGGGGGTCTCTGCTGTCTCACTCAGGGGTCTCAGTCAGCTGTCTCACTCGGGGGTCTCTGCTGATCTAGCTCTCATTCAGGGGTTGGGGTTTCTGCTGTCTCACTCAATCGGGGGTCTCTGCTGATCTAGCTCTCATTCAGGAGTGGGGGTCTCTGCTGTCTCACTCAGGGGTCTCAGTCAGCTGTCTCACTCGGGGGTCTCTGCTGATCTAGCTCTCATTCAGGGGTTGGGGTTTCTGCTGTCTCACTCAATCGGGGGTCTCTGCTGATCTAGCTCTCATTCAGGAGTGGGGGTCTCTGCTGTCTCACTCAGGGGTCTCAGCTGATCTATCTCTCATTCGGGGGTGGGGGTCTCACTCGGGGGTCTCTGCTGTCTCCCGCGGGGTGCGGGAATCTCTGCTGTCTCAGGGCTCTAAGACAGGTATCTCTGCAGTCTCCGCCTGTTGTCTCTGCTCTCTCACTCAGGGTTTCTCTGCTGCCTCACTCAGGGTGTCTCTGGTGTCTCAGTGGTCAGAGGACTGAAGTTGTCTTACCGTTGAGATCTGTCCCCCCGGTCCGGTTCTGAGAGCTGAATCCACCGTCAGACATGGTGGACCGAGCCGAACTCTACGGTGTGAAGGTCTAACTGACAGGTTCGGCAGAGCAACTGATCCGTCCTGAACTCATCCTCTAACATGTCTCCAGACCGGAAGACTGGATCAGCTCAGCACCAGCGCATGCGCACTTAGTACACGTGGCATTTCCTGTGCGCAGCTTAACTGTGACCGTATTGGAACAGCTTTTAAAGGGTGTCTACATTATTTACACTTTATGTATAAACACTTTATTTATAAACGCTTTATTAATAAACACGTTATTTATAAACACCTTAATTATATACACCTTTAATCATATACACTTTTATTTATAAGCACTTTATTTATAAGCACTTTATTTATTTACAGCTTTATAAACACTTTATCAACACCTTCATTTAAAAACACTTTATTTATATACACTTTAATTATATACACGTGTATTTATATACAGCTTTATTTATATACACCTTTAATTATATACACTTTATTTATAAACAATTTATTTATAAACACTTTATTTATATACACCTTTAATCAGATCTGAGATTTTTTTAGTGGTCTGTAGTCAGAGTCAGTAAATGGAGGTCAGAGTCAGTAAGTGAAGATCAGAGTCAGTAAAAAAGGGGTCAGAGTCAGTAACTGGAGGTCAGAGTCAGCAAGTGAAGATCAGAGTCAGTAAACGGAGAACAGAGTCAGTAAGTGGAGATCAGAGTCAGTAAGTGAAGATCAGAGTCAGTAAATGGATATCAGAGTCAGTAAGTGGAGATCATAGTCAGTAAATGGAGATCAGAGTCAGTAAGTGGAAATCAGAGTCAGTGTTTATGAGGCTGTTGTGGGTCGGAAGGATTAGTTGGTGACACACCGGAAGCGGCTGGGCAGAACAGCGGTCAGCCATTGCTGTGTCGTGGCTTTAAAGCGAAAACAGGAAAAGACGAGTTGAGTCTGATTTTACCGTCCGAGGACCAACACCCAGCCCCGATCCACAAACACGAGGTGTGTACTGACTCCTGCTGGACTGATCCGGACTCATTCGGTCTGATCTCAGGGTTAAGTTCAGATCCAGAGAGGAGAGGAGTGATCCAGTCTGATCTTGGTCTGATCTCGGTCTGATCTCAGGGTTTAGTTCAGATCCAGAGAGGAGGGATCCATTCTGATCTTGGTCTGATCTCAGGGTTTAGTTCAGATCCAGAGAGGAGAGGAGTGGTTCAGTCTGATCTGAGTCTGATCTCAGGGTTTAGTTCTGATCCAGAGAGGAGAAGAGGGCTCCAGTGTGATTTGGGTCTGATCTCAGGGTTTAGTTCAGATCCAGAGAGGAGGGATCCATTCTGATCTTGGTCTGATCTCAGGGTTTAGTTCAGATCCAGAGAGGAGAGGAGTGGTTCAGTCTGATCTGAGTCTGATCTCAGGGTTTAGTTCTGATCCAGAGAGGAGAAGAGGGCTCCAGTGTGATTTGGGTCTGATCTCAGGGTTTAGTTCAGATCCAGAGAGGAGGGATCCATTCTGATCTTGGTCTGATCTCAGGGTTTAGTTCAGATCCAGAGAGGAGAGGAGTGGTTCAGTCTGATCTGAGTCTGATCTCAGGGTTTAGTTCTGATCCAGAGAGGAGAAGAGGGCTCCAGTGTGATTTGGGTCTGATCTCAGGGTTTAGTTCAGATCCAGAGAGGAGGGATCCATTCTGATCTTGGTCTGATCTCAGGGTTTAGTTCAGATCCAGAGAGGAGAGGAGTGGTTTAGTCTGATCTGAGTCTGATCTCAGGGTTTAGTTCAGATCCAGAGAGGAGAAGATGGCTCCAGTGTGATTTGGGTCTGATCTCAGGGCTTAGTTCAGATCCAGAGAGGAGAGGAGTGATTCAGTCTAATCTGGGTCTGATCTCAGGGTTTAGTTCGGATCCAGAGAGGACAGGAGTGATCCAATCAGATCTGGGTCTGATCTCAGGGTTTAGTTCAGATCCAGAGAGGAGAGCAGTGATCCAATCAGATCTTGGTCTGATCTCAGGGTTTAGTCCAGATCCAGCAAGGAGAGGAAATTTAATGAACCAGTTTATTCTGGATCTGATCTCAGGGTTTAGTTCAGATCCATAGAGGAGAGGATGGAATTGGTCTGATCTGATCTGGGTCAGATCTCAGGGTTTTAGTACAGATCCGGAGAGGAGTGATCCAGTCTAATCTGGGTTAGATCTTGGGGGTTAGGTGGGTCTCAGACTGGCCTGAAATAGACTGGGATTTATTTAATGATGACTTTCTGAAAGTACTACAGAAATGATTCCCCGTCTCTGACACAGATAATGGGACGATCTGTGTGAAGATGTCCCCCTCAGGGGAGGACAGAATGATAGAAGTGCAGATTATTGCTGTTTAACAGCAGATCTGTTCATAGTAAAACCTGTCCATGCTCTGCTGCGGTTTCGTCAGAGCAGTAGAAGTCTTTAAGTGCTAGATAACTCTAGAGTTAAAGCCCTAAAATAAGAATATTTATCTTTATGATAAAGACTTTCACATTTGTGAAAGAGGCCCTCCGGATGTCCGGCCCCTCAGGAGGGACACCTGCTGACGTGTTGCTGAGCTTTGTTTGTCTGGACCTGACCTTTACTTCTGCTACACTTTAACCCAGTGCTGGTCTACAGCTTCAGCACTTAGAATCACATCTCACTCTGATAAGACCTCAGTGTGGCCTCTCTGTCTGTGTCTTTATGATCGTGTCACTCTGATGTGTATCAGAGCTGCTGCTGCAAAAACGTCTAAGATCTCTGCTGTTTAGAGCTGCTTGGGAACATTGTTCCCCGTCTGTAAAAGATAGTCTTAGACTTCCTTCTCGACTCACTTTCTCCTTTACACACTTTGTTGTGCTTAATTGGAAGCAGGCGGATGCTGCCTTTAAAGCCCCTGTCTGTGGATTTAAATGATCTATAGGTTTTGTGATGAATTTACTGTAAAGCTGATAGAGAAAAAATGTTGAACAGGTGAAAATTTGGCCCAACTGATACCAGATCATCCAAAGAACCAAATGGAGGTAGCATCACCTTCCTCGATTACGCCAATTCGTTGAACCTGCTTCCCCCAGCACACTGAACATCCCTAAAACAACGTGTGTTAATCAACCTAAGTTTGCCAGTCATATCAATCATGTTCATGTCCATCTAAACCCGTTTAAGATCATTGTGCCCTGTGCTAGAGAAAGTTCCTTGTTAAGCTCCACAGCTCCAAGCTACTTTAAGCTTAGCACGCATCCCTGTATTCCCTTCCCTCATTCGAACATTTCCACAAATGCTACAGTAACTAACTAAGCAGACTTACAAATTGATCTGGAATCTGTTCTTTTTAATAAGATAGTCAGTGTTGCTGTAGTGTCACACTTTTTCAGTTAGGCACAGTGTGTAATCAGACATTTACCTCACCTTTCCAAAATACTGATAAATGCATTTTCATTTTCTATTAACTGCAGTGTCCATCTAGACTCTAGAAACACACTAGAGTAGCTTTGGTAGATCGGTAGACAATCAGTAATGTCACACAACCACAAAGCCCACAGAAAAATGAGGGATGCACCAAATATTCAGCCAGAAATGTTAAAAAAAAGAACTTTTGTTGTTCAGACAAATAAGTGAGAAGATACTAAACAATGACATTTTTAACGATGTGATCAAACCAGTGAGGCAGCCATTGTAAATGTATCAGTCATATCAGGCATGTGTAAGCAGTAACATTGCACACATGATTACATCAAATTACATCAAGTTAATTTTGTAATAAAGGAGTGACACCTTCACATCGATTCATGTATTCACTGGATCTGACCGAAATGTTTATTAAATATCTTTTTAAAGTTATAAACAATGCAAAACGTTTACAGTGTGCTTACCTCATATGATGAGATTCCACCTATAAACAGCACAGTGCAGTTATATTCTGGAGCTTCTGCACTAATTAAGATAAATGAGAAATTTCTAGCTACAGAATAATTTGTGAGTGTGAGTACAGCCTCGTGAGTGTGAGTACAGCCTCGTGAGTGTGAGTAAAGCCTTGTGAGTGCAGCCATGTTTACAGTGCTTTAAACTGCAATATTTTTATTTAATGCCAAAAATAATATATTGAGGTTATGTGACAAGGAGATTATCAGAGGCTCATGAATTAAACTTTCACTCTGTTTTGGCAAATAACAAAGGAAACTTAAACTAACAAATGGGTGGTTGATTAACACAGGTGTTGCTTTGTTTGGGCAGTGCTGTATAGAGACACTTTAGTGTTTTTGTGTGTAACATATACACTTTTTACCCACAAATTCCAAATATTCTAAAGCCATAATTGCATTACACACACCAAACAGTGACCATTTTTCTTCTTCTTCCACAGAAGTCACAAATCCTAGATATGTCCTTCATATTTGATTGGATTTATAGTGGTTTCAGTAGTGTACTGCAGTTTCTAGGTAAGTTCAGCTTTATTTTTCCCCAAACATATTTGTAGATGTAAGTCCTTGTATCATTTGAAGCTATTGTATTTTAGTTACTTAAATGCACTTTATTTCATACAAATAAAATGCATTTTGTTATTGATGCTGTTATTGATAATTGTTTTATGTTACATATGTCTCACTTGAAGAAAAATGTTTTTAATGTGGAGGGGATGTTGGAGAATTGTCATCGTGTGGCATGGTTTAATGAGTCATAGTACTAGTTGTTTCGGCTGATGGTGGGGTTGATTTGTGCCATAAAGTCATAAAGCAATGGACCCCAGTGCACTGTGCAGACTGGTAAGACTGCATTTCTCAATTGCACAATTGTGGTTGGAAGGTTACATACACTCGTCTTGGACATGAATGTGATGGCCATATTAGGCTTTTTTGATTCTTTTAGAAAGCGGCTTTAAGTATGGTATGGCCAACACACAGACACAGACAGACATGGGTGCTCAGTTACGATGTAAAAGAAGATTTGGAAATATCAACTCAAGTAGTTTGTGTTAAGAACTTAACTGATTGACTGCATCTGGAGTCACTAATATATCCTTTCATTTAAACAGCATTTAGGAAAAAGTGATATGTAATGCATTCAATATAAAGCAATATGAAAAAAATTAAATACCTTTTTTCATACTGTATCTGTTTTGCACTTCAGTGCCAAGAGCAAATAAACTCTGTAAAACAGAATAATGCTTCAGAAGGTAGATTTACAGCAACCTGACCCAGACATCAATTTACTGAAACATCTACTGATTATTATAAATAATCATAAAAATACACACACTATATAACTAAATTAGAGCAGTACACTGACAGCAGACTCAACAACCAATACTACAATTAGTCAGCAAGCCAACGAATGGAAAATCCAGGTCCATCAGTTAAGTGGAATTTTTTTTTTTAATTGAAAAGGTGACTTATTACTATTACAAGCTGGATTCATTAATACATAGGGTATATTTAAGCCAAGTCCATACATATTTAAAATGAGGTACAGGTGCATATAAACCCACTGTGTTTTGTACACAGGAGAATTTAACACATCCACACTAGTGATTTCACACACTAGGGGGATTTACCAGCAACCTTCCAGTCTGTATTCATTTATTATTATTTTTTTATTGAATAAATAATGTGACTTGTCTAATAATTCCAAGTAAGAGTTATACTAAAAAAGAAAAATATGAATATATGGAATTTTATGCCATGCTAAAAATATAATTCAAAATTCAACACCCACTGTGGTTTGGACTTCAGGGTTGGGCACAAGAACGGGCAAAAAACTGAAAACAAGGCTACGCCAGGTTTCTTTTCATTGATTTCAGACAGACTGTACTTGTTCCCTCAAGGTCAAGGTAGTGAAATATTTGGTGTGTTTCCACACATGTACCCCACAGCTGTCCAACAACAAGACACCCTGTCCTTATCTGATCCACCATGACTTCATGAATTGAAATAAGTAAGGAAAGGTCATTTCACTTCCAAAATGAGCAGAGGAGGGGTCTCTTTCTCGCTCTACCATGACATCGGAAGTGCATGTGAAAAGATCAAGTTCACTGTTAAAGTGCACAAGTGTTAAAGTTCTCAGTGTGATTGCTTACACTGAATTGTATTCAGGTATTAAAGGTACATTGGTTTAAATTTGTTAGGATTTGATCTGATATTTGAGACCTTCAACCAATCTAAATCCTTAAGGAATTGAAAACAACAGGCTCGATTGTACTCTCATTAGCACAGTTATCTCTTTTTTTATTTGTGGTTAAAATTGTATTTTTATTGTAGTATTATTATTATAAAATTGTGGAGTATTTTACTGGTTAGTACTGCTACACTGAGAGGTCATTTCTTTTTCTCCAAACTGTATAGTATAGTTCACCCAAATTAAAAGCAGTGTTGCAGGCTGTATAATATTTGTTGGATAAAAACTCGCTCAGATATTTAAGTGTTTTGATGAAATTTCTGTTCTGTCCCACTGACAGGCGTGGAGAATTAGGTAGCCTGGCTTTGAATCCCACACACAGCAATACTGAGTTACTGTTCTGTTACAGATGTAAATGAAGTCTTCTGGGGAGCAAAGTCACTAAAATGCAGCCTGTTCTGTGGTGGCATAGAATCATTGGCCAGCCCAATAAGCTGTGTTCTAGCTAATTGAGGATAATGGTATGTGTTCACTAGTGTGTCCACTCATTTTCTGGATTTTCTTGCATTGACTCTGCTGAACAGTTTCACCATACAGTGAAGCTGCTGTTTCTAGCTTTCTCCATTTAAATGAATAAGATGCAGTGAGGCAAGTGGACAGACTCCCTTAAAGAGCACATGTTGAGTGACTGCTTGGAGTAAATTTACAGCCAATATTGGCTGTGCTCATGTTCTGTGGTTTGTCTGGTTGTCATTGCGCCGTTGTGGCACACACTTAGTTTAACCAGCCCAATGTGGTCATGGGAACCACAAAATATTAGAGGGTGTTTAGTGTTTAGATAGGAATTCTTTTAGGGCATGTTTTAATTTCTGTCTAGTAGTATCATCCAACCCAATTTGAAATACTTGCGTTCTTTGTATATTTAAAGGTTTTTTACAGTGTGTGCTGTATATAACATGATTCTTCTACAAGCTTTACTTCTGCACAAACATGCACACTGACATATTTGGAAAGACCCCAAAATGTTGGTGTATTGTGGAAAGTCTCAGGGAAGTTGGTGTATTTGGAGAAAGACTTGGACATTGGTGTATTTTGGCTGAAAACCTTTCACACTCTTTCAGGCCTGTACAAGAAATCGGGCAAATTAGTATTTCTTGGCCTGGACAATGCTGGCAAGACGACACTACTGCATATGCTTAAAGATGACAGACTGGGTCAACATGTACCAACTTTGCATCCAAGTAAGTACAGCATGGTTGTTTGATTTGTGTTTTTGTCCTTTTGTCCAGCACCGAAATGAAGGACTTTACAGTAACCAGACTTCCGGCTCAGCCATTCACAGCCCATTTCACAAAGTGGCATGAATTTCAATTCACTCCTGCTCTCACTGCCCTCCCACGTTTGATCTGTTGTGCTATCTATTGTCAGCCAGAGGAGGATTTGTTCCTCTTAAGGTTTCATTTTGACGTAAGTGGTTTGTCTGATTCCTTAGCCTCAGAAGAGCTGACGATTGCTGGCATGACGTTTACCACTTTTGATCTTGGTGGCCACGCACAGGGTAGGTAATGTGCTATGTTACTTTCTTTAATGATCAGTCAGTCACAAAATACTCACGTTTCCATTTTTGTCTCCTAGCACGAAGAGTGTGGAAAAACTACCTCCCAGCTATCAATGGCATTGTCTTTCTCGTCGACTGCATAGACCACCCTAGACTTGCAGAATCCAAAACAGAGCTTGATGTGAGTTTGTGTATGTGATATTATAGTGTTTACGCACTATACAAGTTTCAGGTACTCAATATATATATTTATAGGTTCCCTAGCTATATATTTATAAACTATTGGGACAGCTGCTCAGTCAATGTTCACTGAAATTAAGGGTATTAAAAAAATTTATCCTGCTTTTGTTCAAATCTTTAATTTCCCTGACAGAACCCTCCCAAGGGATCAATCCTTGATCAAGTCCTATCCTTCAAGTAATTGACTCTACTGTCCAGGGAAGACTTTCTACTAGATTTTGAAGCATTTGATTCCATTCAGTGGCAAAATTGTTAGTGAGGCCAGGATATTGGATGATCACCACCGCACCTTATCCCCAACCCTTAGTAGTACTGTATGGACTCAATCGTTTCAAAGAACACACATCCACGACTCCACAATGCTTAGGAATTTATACCCTTCTAGACCATGCTTGCCATTAGACATGGTGCCAGGGGGTTCATGTTTATCTGCTCCAAAGAGTCCTATTCGTTTTATATAACTTCTCTGAAGAAATTATATAAGCTGTGTTTAAGTTCGTTTGTACAGCAATGGGTGCAAATTAAAGTAGCTGAATGTTTTGATTAGAATGGGTGTCCACACACATTCGGACATACTGTGTACATACAGTGGTATGCAAAGGTTTGGGCACCTCTGGGAATAGTTAAGTGAATTAAAAATGAAATGATTTCCAAAAGGCATAAAGTTAAAGATAAGCATTCATACTCTCATCTTTTACATATGAATTACATATAAATAACAAGAAAGGAAAAGGGCACGAAGCAAAACCTTGGGCCCCCTGCATGGTTGGTACCTAGTAGCTTCCACTTTGGCAAGTATCACAGCTTGTAAACACTTTTTGTAGACAATAGTCTTCCTTTTGTTTGAGGGATTTTCATCCATACTTCCTCACAGTCTTTTGTTTTATATATATATATATATATATAATCACAGTATATAAAGATATAAGAAAGTAGATACAGTACAGTGGAATTACATTATTATTACATTCCTGGAATCATGGTTCAGTTGGAGAGGTGGTCTTTTGATGAAACTCTGCCCTTTTATCTCCAAACATCTTTAAACCTCTTTAATCCACATGACTTGTTTCTAAAATGCATCAGGCTTGTTTAAATTTTCAGAGGATCAGAGATTTACTTCTGATGACGTTTCCATAAAGGCCAGGTGTGCAGGTGTTGCTGAACAGTAGAAGAATGTACCACAACTCCAACATATGCTAAATCTTCCTGAAGGAAGATTCTGCTTGGTCTTCCAGACATTATCTTGACCCTCCACTGTTCCTCTTAACTGACATGTCTTTATTTCACTTCAGAAATGCCAAACTAAAATCACTCTGCTATCTTCTTAGAGCTTCTCCTGTTTTGTGGGCCTCCACCATTTTCATTGTCAGAGTGCTAGGTAGCTGTTTACAAGAAACCATGGCTGCTCTTTTTTGGGACAAGTTTAGAGCAGTCTTGGAATTTATAGATTCACCTGGAGTTTCCTAATGATTGTGAATAAGCTATAATCCTAACAGACTAATTAAGTTCTGAGCCTTAAGAGTGCTCAAATTTCCTAGGGTTCCCATACTTGGGGTTCCCATGCTACCTGCAATTTACTGCTTTCCTTCCACTCTTAAATTGTACAAAACCAAACTAATACACTGGCATTGCTTACATGTATTTTTGAAAAGTGTTTCATCTTTAACTTTATGCCTTTTTTAGGTCATGTTGTCTTCAGATTGTTTTACAGTAAAAGCAGGGGTGCCCAAACTACATGCCACTGTAGTTACTGTTTGATGAATTGGGAGTCCAAATGTAGTGGTCTATTGAACTATTGTGGTGATCCAAATAAAAATAAATAAATAAAGAAGTAAAACACTGCAATGGTTTTTAAATGACTACGGCCTGTGAAAAATACCTTTTAAACCAATATGCCTTTTAATATACCCTTGCTAATACCAACAGGCACTTATGACAGATGAAACTATTGGAAATGTGCCTATCTTGATCCTTGGCAACAAGATTGATAAGCCTGAGGCCATCAGTGAGGAGAAACTGCGTGAAATATTTGGATTGTATGGGCAGACAACAGGCAAGGTAAAGAAAACCTGGTAACATTTTACATGAAATGTTTATTAACATTGTGTTTAACATGAACAGCAGCTGAGATTCTACATTAATAATGCTTAACTAACGTTAAATAAATGCACAACTGCATTAGTTCATGTTTGTCTTACTGATGTGCTCCAGCATGTTCTATTGTAAAGGCCGAGTAAGCTCAATTGACAGTGAGAGCCAGTTACTGGATTTATTTACGTTCATTGTACTGAAGTAATATTTTGTATTTTCCATTTATTTCTATGTCATAACTTTTTGTGCTGCCTCAAACAGCATAATGTAGTGAAGTAATTAATGTTTTCCCTAAGTTCCATTTCAGTCATTAACGTTTGGCTTGTTTATCAGCAGCAAACAAAATATACCAAAAAGCTACGAAAGGAGTATAACACTATACTGATAGATTCTGGATGTGCTAAGCTCCACTGGACCTTATACATACTACTCTGTCATGTTTGGCAGCCTGGTCAGGGCATCATGATTGAAATCCTGTACTCATTCACCTACCAACTTTTTTCTTCCTTCTGCTTTATTTCATCATGAATATTGTTGCTGCACAATGAAAACCATGCATCTCCATTTTTGTCTGTTTTCAACACTGTAACTGCTCTGTACAATAGTTCTGGAAGAACAGACCAGCAGAAATGCTTTAAAGTAATAGAATAATCTCTTAAATTAGATTCTGTTCAAAGTTAAGAGCATTTATTACTTCTCCAGTTGCAAGTCAGCATACATTTTAGGAATCAGAAAAATAAATGATCTTATGTTTGATAAACACAAAGCTTTGTTCAGTGAATTTAACATACCTGATAAATTATGCATTACTAAACGTCTGTTTAACAGATGTTTTACTAACATCGTTGAGGCATAATTGATTTAAACATAGAATCATTGTATATTAGGAAGTCAGCATACAGGAATCAGAAATATAATGTAAACACACACATGCATGATGAAATGAAGCAGAAGGAAGAAAGAAGTTGGTAAGTGAATGAGTAAATGACTGACAGAAGAGTGGGTTTAGCTTTTATACATCCAGAATCTATCAGTGTTGGAACTGAAATATGTTATACTGTATTCTCTGCTTTTTTCAGCGTTTTGCTTCAAAACGAAGTAGTAAAGCTCCAATGTGAGCAAAATTTGAACCAACACAGCTAGATGATGCAATGAAACCCTCAAAAGCAGCTGAACATTAATGACTAGAATGGAACTGAGGGGAAAAAATAAACTGCTTCATTACATTATGCAATATGCATGTTAGGCTTCTGCCTTAACATATAAAATTTTTTTAAAAGTTTTGTTAATTATTCTGCCACACATAAAATTCATCACTTAAAAATACAGTGAAAAATACAGAATGTCAGTAAATGAACATGAATAAATAAAGCCACTAAGGGGATCCCATGAAGCTATTGTTTAACACTGCTTATCCAATCATTATAATATAACCTGCATTACTGCAGCACATCAGCAAAAGGCAAAACATGAACTAATGCAGTTGTTACATGTTACAAAGTTGTTTAACATTTAGTTATGCATATGGGCATGCATGGCTGCCCATGGACCTAGGAAACTGGAGTTTATTAATGTGACTGCTAGTAGAAAATGAATTCTGAAGTGAAGCAGATCTGTGTCTGTCTGCTTTTCTGAAAGCCTTGAACCTAGTTGCATGAAATGTAACTTTTGCTTTTTTCCAGGGTAACGTTCCTCTGAAAGAACTGAATACAAGACCACTGGAGGTGTTCATGTGCAGTGTTCTCAAAAGACAAGGCTATGGAGAGGGCTTCCGCTGGCTTTCCCAGTACATTGACTAGAGGCCCTGCTATTAGGAGAGTGCATCAGGAGCCGCTTAACTGACACCACACTCAACCCCATGTTCGGTTCTAAAGCCTGCCTTCGCTCTTCAAAAGAAAAACAGCAACCCTGTACAACTTGATTCAAGTAGACTTTTATTAGGTGGACATTTAAATTGACAAGTTTGTGTTTTCTCACACATTTTTCTAAAAGAATATCATAGCAGTGACTGTTCAATCCAAATGTTTCACTTCTTTGGGTCTTCTTTATTGTTCTTTAATTTCTTTTGTTGTTTTTGGTTTCCATGGCTTCTGTTTGATGCTGAAAAGATGCAAAGATTAGTGGTATTGGAGTAACAGACCTAAATACTGAATTTCCTACAGGCACCACAGCTTTTTGACAGTAAACGTTTCAAAAGTTAAATCCATCACATCAGTCATGGATTTGACACCAGTGTTGCATTATGCTTGTTTTTTTTCTCCTCTCATCTCTGAACATATGTTCCCTAGCTTTGTGGCTCATGGTGGTGAGCATCTATCAGTTGACCTAATCTGTGCCACTGCAGTAGATTTTCCAACTACCTGGTTATCTTTTCCCCCTTCTAAACTACACAAATGAAAAAAATCCAGTAACACACAATGTTCTTCCCAAATCTTCTTTAATTAATTGGTGTTTAGACATGTTTGTACAGCCTGATATGTCACATAAGGTGAGTCTTAAAAATAAAGGTTCTAAAGGTTTTTTGAGCAATGCCATAGAATAACCAAATTATGTTTCCAAGAGCCTTTGGTTTAGAGAACCTTCCCTTGATGTAAAGGTTCTGTGCCAATTTCAGTTCTCCACATAATCATGTCATTATTGTACACATTGTTGTTTGTGGAACCAAAATGGTTCTTCTCTGACATCACTTAAAGAAATTTATTTAGCACCTTTACTTTTATAAGAAGATAAGTCAACACAAACTGGGATTCTTGATTACAGATCCTTACATGAGATATAATTACTGATCACTATGTGAGAGGATTGAAAAGGGATTCATTTTTTGTTTTTTCAAAACATATATGTCCTGAAATACCACAATTGGGAGAAGATGTAGTGAGAAGATACAAAAGATTTGAACATTTTAAGCCATCCTGTAGGTCAACAGTTTTGTCGTGTCCATTGCAGAACACCATTTATCCCATGGAGATGTTTTTGATTGAATACACTGGCGGTATGTAATGTGTATGAACACCATAGATGGATTTTACCAGTGGTTTCAAGAGTTGTGCTCAATTTACTCTGTGTGCATTACTTAGTAAAATAACTACTATGCATGCCTTGTTTCTTGATTTTATAATGATCCTAATTAATAAGGAATATTTCTAAAATGAGAGAGGCCAAATTAACAAACAGTTGTGAACAGTTATTTTTTCTTTTAAGGAGGTACAATGCAATGGCACAATAATATACTTAATTTTCTGTTCTTTTGCGTACCATCTATCATTCCAAGAGCTGTTCTCTGTAAAGGAGATACTGTTGTTTTGCATCATAAATTGTAATAAATGTTTGCATTTAATACAGGATTCAAAACTTCCAGTGATTTGTTTATCTTGTAAAGCCTCATCATAAATGTTTGCTATACACATAATTTATTTGGAAAAAGCCTAAAGAATATCTGTATTCTTGATAAAGCAGTAAAAAATAATCCTAGAACTTGCTGACTTATTGTTTCAGCTGATTATCCTGTTGAATTAAATGAAAAATGTTTTACATATTTTGCAAATGGTGTATTTCAA
The DNA here is from genome assembly GCA_034509495.1 of Acestrorhynchus altus. Lineage (NCBI taxonomy): Eukaryota > Metazoa > Chordata > Actinopteri > Characiformes > Acestrorhynchidae > Acestrorhynchus > Acestrorhynchus altus. The sequence goes on along the minus strand of CM067516.1, from coordinate 5,038,363 downwards.
ACATCTGCTGGAGGTTTTTCATTCAAAAAGTGTAAAGAGCACAAAGTTGCATAGCATAAGATAATTAATGGTGATGCTCAGGATGATCTCCAGACCTTGTCTTCAACTAAAGTCAAAGATTTCTGTCTTTATTTTTGTTCTTCTTTCAGTCTGTTTAGCGCAAATGCCTATGGTATTTTCACCAGGTCTGGATGTTTATGAAGGTATGTAATGTACAATCGTTCCACGTCCCAACAGCTAGCCGCTGTGTCCAGGGATCGGGTCGCCGAGGACCCCGCCCTCGACCTCGGCCAACAGGAGGAATGGCCCACGTTGCCTCTTCGGGCTGGGCCCGGCCGGGCCCCATGGGCAAAGACCCGGCCACCAGGCGCTCGCTCCCGAGCCCCAACCCCAGGCCTGGCCCCGGTTGCGCTGTACCGGGCGACGTTACGGGGCCTTTTTTCTGATGTTTCATTGGGGTTTTCGAACTGCTCTTAGTCGGGCCCGTCACCTTGGACCTGTTTGCCATGGGAGACCCTGACGGGGTGAAAATTTTTTAACCCCTGGGCAACATAGCTCCTCGGATCATTCTGGCACTCAAACCCCTCCACCACGGTAAGGTGGCAGTTCAAGGAGGGGGTGGTGAGTTGGATCCGCTGGCGGAGGGGCAGGCGGGAGAGACCTGGCAGGCCGAAACGTATCCTGCGGGACTGCTGGGAACGTCTGGCTGAGCCCCCTGTCAGGGAAACTTTCAACTCCCACCTCCGGGAGAGCTTCTCACAGCTACCTGGGGAGGCGGGGGACATTGAGTCTGAGTGGACCAGGTTCTCAACCTCCATTGTTGACGCGGCTGTCCGGAGCTGCGGGCGTAAGGTCACTGGTGCCTGCCGTGGCGGCAATCCCCGAACCCGGTGGTGGACACCGGAAGTAAGGGATGCCGTCAAGCTGAAGAAGACGACCTATTGGGCCATGTTGGCCTCTGGGTCTTCCGACGCAGCCGACAGGTACCGAGAGGCTAAGCGTGCTGCTGCTAGGGCGGTCAAGGAGGCAAAACCCAGGAGCTGGGAGGAGTTTGGGGAGGCCCTGGAGAAGGACTATCGGTCGGCCCCGAAGCGATTCTGGCAAACCGTCCGGCGCCTCGGAAGGGGGAAGCAGTACCCTGCCGACACTGTTTACAGTGCGGGCGGGGAGCTGCTGACCTCGACCGGGGATATCGTTGGGCGGTGGAAGGAATACTTTGAGGATCTCCTTAACCCCACCATCACGTCTTCTAATGTAGAAGGTGAGGCTGAGGACTCTGAGGAGGACTCGCCCATCACCCGGGCTGAAGTCACTGAGGTGGTCTGTAAACTCCTCAGTGGTGGGGCTCCGGGGGTGGATAAGATCCGCCCAGAGTATCTCAAGTCTCTAGATGCTGTTGGGCTGTCCTGGCTGACGCGCCTCTGCAGCATCGCGTGGCGGACGGGGACAGTGCCCCTGGAGTGGCAAACCGGGGTGGTGGTTCCCGTTTAAAAAGGGGGACCAGAGAGTGTGTTCCAACTATAGGGGGATCACTCTTCTCAGCCTCCCCGGGAAAGTCTACGCCAGGGTACTGGAGAGACGAATTCGGCCGTTAGTCGAACCTCGGATCCAGGAGGAACAATGCGGTTTTTGTCCTGGCCGCAGAACACTGGACCAGCTCTATAGCCTCCGGAGGGTGCTCGAGGGTTCATGGGAGTTCGCCCAACCAGTCCACATGTGTTTTGTGGATTTGGAGAAGGCATTCGACCATGTCCCTCGGGGTATTCTGTGGGGGGTGCTCCGGGAATATGGGGTCCGGGGCCCTCTGTTAAGGGCTGTCAGGTCCTTGTACGACCGGAGCAGGAGCCTGGTGCGCATTGCCGGCAGTAAATCGGGCCTGTTCCCGGTGCATGTTGGACTCCGGCAGGGCTGCCCTTTGTCACCGGTTCTGTTCATAACCTTTATGGACAGAATTTCTAGGCGCAGCCAGGGGCCGGAGGGGGTCCAGTTTGGGAACCACAGGATATCGCCTCTGCTTTTTGCGGATGATGTTGTCCTGATGGCTCCTTCAGGCCAGGACCGTCAGCAGGCACTGGAGCGGTTCGTAGCTGAGTGTGAAGTGGCTGGGATGCGAATCAGCACCTCCAAATCTGAGGCCATGGTTCTCGACCGGAAAAGGGTGGCTTGCCCTCTCCAGATTGGTGGAGTTGTCCTGCCCCAAGTGGAGGAGTTTAAGTATCTCGGGGTCTTGTTCACGAGTGGGGGTGAGAGGGAGCGTGAGATTGACAGACGGATCGGTGCTGCCGCCGCAGTCATGCGGTCAGTGTACCGGTCCGTTGTGGTGAAGAAGGTTTACTGGTCAATCTACGTTCCCACCCTCACCTATGGCCATGAACTGTGGGTAATGACCGAAAGGACAAGATTGCGGATACAAGCGGCCGAAATGAGTTTCCTCCGCAGGGTGGCCGGGCGCTCCCTTAGAGATAGGGTGAGATCCTCGGCTACCCGGGAGGAGCTCGGAGTAGAGCCGCTGCTCCTCTACATCGAGAGGAACCAGTTGAGGTGGCTCAGGCATCTGTTTCGGATGCCCCCTGGGCGTCTCCCTGGGGGGTGTTCCAGGCACGTCCTACCGGGAGGAGACCGCGGGGTAGACCCAGGACACGCTGGAGGGACTATGTCTCTCGGCTGGCCTGGGAACGCCTCGGGGTCCCTCCTGGGGAGCTGGCTGAGGTGTCGGGGGAGAGGGAAGTCTGGGCTTCCCTGCTTAGACTGCTGCCCCCGCGACCCGGCCCCGGATAAGCGGAAGAAGATGGATGGATGGATGGATGGTAATGTACAATGAAGTACATTAATATACTTCTAAATTTGAGAACATACCAGTCACCAGTTGTTTTTGTTTGAAGAGTGGTCAGTGCACAATGTTGTTTTGGGTTGATCTGGGTCTGATGTAGAATTCACAGACATAAGTTTTCATATTAGAGTGCATATAGGGAAAAGAAATGCTACATATTTACATTATAAAAAAGTTTACAATGTTCTTAATTGTGCTGCCATACATTTTGAGTATTCAAATATATTAACCCACTTTTTGGGTACTTCAGCAGAATATTTAAAATTGTGTGTTGCTTTTAAGAACACTACACATCTGGAAAAACTAGATTTAACAGTTTATTTAGAAGACATTTCTGTTCTGGGTAGGGACTCCTTTAGCCTTCAGAGCAAACTGTTCTTAGCATGGAATGGATGTTGTAAATATAACTGAGGTTTTGGTCTGTATTGAAATTCCTTCATATTTTTGTTAGACGTTGTTCCTTTGCCACACATACAGCAAGTAAAATAAGGTTCTATTTTCCATAGACTCCATAAATGAAGTTGTGTAATAATGGGAAATGACATGGAAAAATAATTGGACATGCTTACTGAAATGTATTTAATATGTACAAAAGCTTTTGTTGGTGATGATCAGCTTCAAGACACCTATTGTATGGAGAAACTAGTTGCCTGTATTTGTTTTGCAATTGGATTGGTGGGCAGTTCATCAGGTGACTGGCAGGCAGTTCTAGCAGCTTTATTTTCTTTCTCTGAAACCAATCAAGAGTTTCCTTCACTGTGTGTTTGGGATTGTTATCTTGCTCTCAACAACAAGGCTGCAAAGGTCTTGAGAGAGCTCACTGGCTTTACCCATCATGAGATGTTTCTTGTGGCACGTTGGTGATGAGACACCTTTGTATAGGCCATCTGTTGAAGCAGCTGATATTAAAGTGTACTAAGTGGCAGGATTGCTTTCCAATCACTGATACTGTAGATTTCAGCTGGTGTCCTGTTCATGAAGTCAGCAACAATATTCAAATACTGACTATTGGAGTTCAAGAGATGATTGATATGTTTTAATGAACAAAGTATTATCATTACATGAACTCCACCAGCCTGGATTGTTCACGCAAGGCAGGTTGTGTCCATATGAGCCACTGCAGCCCCAGCTTCCTATTCTGAGCTGAGTGAAGTGGAACATGGTCTTCTGATGTTGTAGTGCAATCACCTTAAGGGCAGCATCTGAAATACTTTTCTGCTCACTACAATAGTACAGAGTGTTTATCTGAGATACTGTAGCCTTTATGTCTGCTTTAACCATTCTGACCAATCTCTGTTGAGCTTTATGCACAACAAAGTGTTTGTTTGCTCATTGGATATGTTTTCCTTATTACACAATTATGAGTAAACTCTTGGACAGTTGTGCAAAAACCTATCCGCATCAGCAGTTTTAGAATACTCAAAACAGCAATTTCTGATGCCAACAAACAAAAACTTAGATCATACACTGGTCAAAAAATTAAAGGAACACTTAAATCACACATCAGATTTCCATGAATTAAATATTAATGTTGATACTGATATAAATTGTGACACAAGGAGTAAAATAATAAAGAACTATAGCTGATAGTGGGAGCAGGCCATATCTGGATGAGTATGAGTTATGAGAGAATGTGAGACTGTAAGAGAACCTCAGTGTTAATATGAAAGTCCAACAGGTTAAACAATCATAATCTGCAGTGGAGTCTCTAATATGGGATGAATGAGAGAATGAGAAGATCCTAACGAGGACAGCATCACAGAGGGCAGTGGGGTTGCAGTTTCAGTAACATCAGGGTAGATCCGACAGGATTGGGCATCTCAGTATATGGGAGATAGACAGAAAACAGAAGGACAGAAAAAAGGGTTCAGAAGGTTTAAGCAAATATTAGGGAGGGTAAAACAGGAAGTAGCACCCAACCACCAACAGACTTGAACCAACATCAGCCAGGTAGCAGGGGTAGTTCAGGATATGGGAGCAAGACAACCTGTAAACAACAGCAGAAAGACAGCCTGTAAAGGAGGTTTAACCAAAAGCCTGCGTAAAGAGAAAAGTGGAAACAGAGAGTGTGTTTGAGTCCTGAACAGTAGCAGGAAGGTTATTCCAGAGTTGGGGAGCTTTATAAGAGAAAGCTCACCCCCCTGCAATATTCTTTCTAATCTGAGGGACTATCAGTAGCACGCTGTTAGTTATGATCTAAACCAGTTTAGGGCTGATCCTTTAATGCCTATGTGATTTTCTAGCAGAATCGAGTAACATATAGTGTCAAATGCTGCACTAAAATATTAGAATTGCAATTGCTATCAAGTGAGAGAAACAGTGTTTCAGTGCTATGACTGGGTCTAAATCCACACTGAAAACCTCATTAATATTATTCTTGTGGTAGGTGCACAACCTACCACAAGAACTCCTTCAGACTATTTTCTCTATGATTTTTGTTAAGAAGGGAAGGTTTGATTTTGTGAGCTCATGTGTGTCAAATGATTGTGAATCTTTTTTGGAGGAGATCAAATTGGTCTGGACAATTTGAAAATCACTGGATATTGGTGGGGACACGTCACCTCTGTCTATGCTAATTCTATGTCCCTGGGCTGGTGTATATTAAGGGTTAGAACTAACTCAAACATGATTAGGTAGTGATCAGAGATGGAGTCATTTTGGGAAAGGTAGTCTATGCTTTCTGTCTCAGTATCCTTACTGATAAAAAATAATAAAAAATCGACGAAAATATAGATATTGAAAAAATTGGAAACCTTTCATCCACTTCCACAGTCAGAATTAGAGAAAATTATTTACTCCTCAAATTCTGCCACCTGCTGTCTAGATGCAATCCCATCAAACCTACTTGAAGAAGTGCTGCCAGCTACAGGGGGGTGTGAAAGTTTGGGCAGCCTTGTTAATTTTCCTGATTTACCTTTATAATCATTGATTCACCAAATATGAAATCACCAAAATAAAAACACCTTAACTCAATATTTAGTAGATCCTCCTTTCGCAGAAATAACAGCCTCTAAACGCGTCCTATAACTTCTAATGAGAGTCTGGATTGTGGCTGAAGGTATTTTAGACCATTCTTCTTTACAAAACATCTCTTGTTCATTCAGGTTTGATGGTTTCCGAGCATGGACAGCTCTCTTTAAGTGACACCACAGATTTTATATAATATTCAGGTCTGGGGACTGAGATGGCCATTCCAGAATGATGTACTTGTACCTTTGCATGAATGCCTTAGTAGATTTTGAGCAGTGTTTAGGGTCATCATCTTGTTGGAAGTTCCAGCCCCGGCGCAACTTCAGCTTTGTCACTGATTCCTAAACATTGGTCTGCAGAATCTGCTGATATTGATTGGAATCCATGTGTCCTTCAACTGGCCACACAACCCCACAGCATGATGGAACCACCACCAAATTTTACTGTAGGTAGCAGGTGTTTTTCTTGGAGTGCTGTGTTCTTTTTCCTCCATGCATAACGGCCCTTGTTATGCTCAAATAACTATTTTAGTTTCATCAGTCCACAGCACCTTAGTCCAAAATGAAGCTGGCTTGTCCAAATGTGCTTTAGCATACCTCAAGCGGCTCTGTTTGTGATGTGGGCAGAGAAAAGGCTTCCTCTGCATCACTCTCCCATACAGCATCTCCTTGTGTAAAGTTCGCCGAATAGTTGAACGATGCACAGTGACTCCATCAGCAGCAAGATGATATTGTAGGTCTTTGGTGCTGGTCTGTGGGTTGACTCTGACTGTTCTCAACATGCATCGCTTCTGTTTATTCGAGATTTCTCTTGGTCTGCCACTTCAAGCCTTGACTTGAACCGTGCCTGTGGTCTTCCATTTTCTCACAATGTTTCTCACAGTGGAGACTGAAAGCTGAAATCTCTGAGATAGCTTTCTGTATCCTTCCCCTAAACCATGACAATCTTTGTTTTCAGGTCATTTGAAAGTTGTTTTGACTGTTCAGAGAAGATTCAAAGATGAGAAAAACTTACAATTGCCCCCCTTAAATACCCTTTCTCATAATTGGAGTCACTTGTGTATGAAGGTCAAGGGACAGAACTTACCAAACCAAATTTGAGTTCCAATAATTAGTTCTAAAGGTTTTGAAATCAATAAAAGGACAACAGTGCCCAAATTTATGCACCTGCCTAATTTTGTTTAGACAATTATTCCACACTTTCTGTAAATCATATAAACTTCATTTCACTTCTCAAATATCACTGTGTTTGTCCCCTATATGATATATTTAACTGATATTTTTTATCCAAACAATCAATGATTTATAAAGGTAAATCAGGAAAATTAACAAGGTTGGCCAAACTTTCGCTCCCCCCTGTATAATCAAACCTCTCTTAGCAATATTAAACTCTTAGTTTAGGTTATATACCTAAAGCTTTTAAAGTAGCAGTTAGTAACCACTGATAAAGAAAGCAAATCTGGATCAGAGTGTACTGGATAATTACAGACCTATTTCTAATTTACCATTTATATCTAAGATATTAGAAAAAGCGGTGGGCCAACAACTGTGCAGATACCTGCAAAAGAAACACTGGTTTCAGGCATCATCATAGTACTGAGAAAGCCCTAGTTAGGATTACAGTTATGATCTCCTTCTTGCCTCTGATCAAGGCTCTGTGTCCCTGCTTGTGCTACTAGATCTAAGTTCAGCATCTGATACAATAGATCACACTATTTACCTAGAAAGATTAGATAGCGTGCTCGGAATCACAAGGACAGCGCTCTCATGGTTCAGATCTTACTTAACCGATCCGTTTCAATTTAGGCTCTGTTTTAGAACCACAACTGTTCACACTTTACATATTACCCCTTCCACTGTTACGCAGATGATACTCAACTGTATATTTCAGCCAAACCTGATGATAAACCCATATGAAAGAAAAGGAGGACTGTATAAAATATGTAAAATCTTGGATGTTGCATAACATAATGTTAAATTGGATTTCTCTGTTATACTTCTTTCAGCAGATAAAATCTTGGCATCAGATTTATCATTTGACCAGCACATAGGTAATATTACTAAGATAGCTTTTCTTCATCTTCAAAATATTTCCAAGTTAAGCAATGCCCTATCCTTTGCACGATGCTGAAAAACGTGTGCATGCTTTTAGAACCTCAAGGTTAGATTATTGCAATGCATTCTTGTCAGGTCGTTCAAGCAGGAACCTAAATAGACTTCAGTTAGTTAAAAATGCTGCAGCCAGGGTCCGACTAAAACCAGAACATCTGACCACATCACTCCAATCTTATCAGCACTGCACTGGCTTCCAGTCAAATTTCGTATAGATTATAAAATTATTTTACTTACATATAAAGCCCTACATAGGCTCGCTCCTGAGTACCTGCAAGACCTAATCACCCATGATGAGCTATCATGAACACTCAGATCACTGGGTGCTGGCTTCCTACTAGTTCCCCAAATTCAGAAGACCTTTTCTTACAAATGTTTAGGACTCAGACACAGTCTCAGTTGCAAAGGTTTAGGCTGAAAACTTACTTGTTCAGTGTAGCTTTTGGTAATTAATGTCTTAGCTTAGTTACAGGCTGCAGGCTGTAGATCAGCCAAAATCTCATCTGTTGCAATTCTCCTCGACCTCTCTGCAGCCTTTGACACAGTAGATCACAAGATCCTCCTGTCAATCCTTGGTAGCCTTGGAATCACAGGTTCTGCATTACAATGGTTTGCATCATACCTGGAAGGGTGTTGTTACCAGGTCACATGGCAGGGAGCCACATCAGCTCCACGCAGACTCTCCACCAGTGATCCACAAGGCTCAGTCCTTGGTCCTCTTCTCTTTCCCCTCTACACTACTTCTCTTGGTAAAGTAATATCTTCTCATGGTTTTATTTACCACTGCTACCCCGACGACACTCAACTCATCCTTTTTCCCACCCTCCGACATCCAGGTCTCATCCTGGATCTCAGCTTGCCTCTCTGATGTCTCATCATTGATGGCAGCCCATCACCTCAAACTCAACCCCAGCAAGACCAAACTACTATTCATTCCTGGAAGCACTGGTCCTCATCCTGATCTTACCATTTCCCTTGAGAACTCACTGGTCACTCCATCTGCTGAAGCACAGATCCTTGGTGTAGTAGAGGATGACCAGTTATCATTCTCAGCTCATGTGTCAAACCTGACTCTGTCTTGCAGATTTCTCCTTCAGACCATTGCAGCTTATACAGAATGCAGCAGCGCGGCTCTTCTTCAATGTTCCTAAATTCAGTCATGTAACTCCTCTGCTGAGTTCCCTTCATTGGCTCCTTGTAGCTGGCTGCATGAGATTCAAAGCCTTGATGCTGACCTAGAAAGCCAAAAATGGACCAGCCCCTCCATACATGATGGCAATGGTCTAAACTCGAGCTGTACCAAGAGCCCTTCGAGCTTCAAATACAGCTCGGCTTGACCCACCATCCCTCAAAACATTTGTTTCAACAGGATCTAAGTGTGAGGAATCTCTAGATTCTAGCCTTGTCTTCTGCTAAATGCCATAAATGTAAATGTAAATGTAAATGGATTCATTGGGTTCTCCAGGTGAGAAAGAGCTCTGTGTAGAAGATAGATGACAGCTTCCACCTCAATGTCAGGCTGGTAGGCAAACTGAAGAGGCTCCATGGATGCACTCACCAGAGGGTGGTCACTGGAGAGGCTGGCCCATCCCCATCTGGAAGCTATCATCTATATTCTACACAGAGCTCTTTCTCACCTGGAGAAGCCTGGGAACACTGTGAGAATCATCGCCACACTATATAGCTTGGGGTGCTGAAGGACATGGTGTGAACAGTCACCTGTCAAATTTTATACTGGACTACCTCACTAACTAACCACAGTATGTGAGAGCTCTGGGCTGTCTTCCAGACAAGGTGGTCTGTCCTGGAAAGCCCTTTAGACCCAGTGCAGGTGGAGACAGTAGGATGCCAAGCTGGCATCCATGCATGAGACTCTTGCAGCACTGGGCAGCTCCTTTAGTGACTGGCTGCTTCACCCAAAATGTGTGAAGGAACAGTATCACAGGTCCTTCCTCCCTGCTGCTTTTAGACTGTACATCCAGCACTGCTCTCAGCAGACCACTTACACACACATTTACTTTATGTGTAAATTATCTGTACATATTTTTTTATTTGTTTATTATTTATAATGTTATATGTTATATCCTTTCTTATATCCTTTCTTTACCCTTTCTTGTACTGAGTGCCTTGCTATCCCTTTGCCACTGTAACATTCTGAATTTACCTACTGGGAGACTAGTAAAAATTATTTTATCATATCTTCTTTTTAGGCTCCAGTAAATTTCGTGACCCCCCTACCCCCAGGAAAAAACGATATCAATAATTCGTAAAATATTCCAAGTACTTTTCATCATATTTTCTCAATTTCTTTGTTTTTTTCTGTTCTGATGTTCCTCTAGTGCAGGGGTCGGCAGCCTTTAACACCCAAAGAGCAGTTTGGACCCGGTTTCCATTTTTTGGAACTTTTGACAATTTTTGACATGAAGATAACACAGTACAGTGGGTATGGAAAGTATTCAGACCCCTTTAAATTTTTCACTCTTTGTTTCATCCTCTGCCATTCTTCCTTGCAGATCCTCTCCAGTGCTGTAAGGTTGGATGGTGAACATTGGTGGACAGCCAATGTCAGGTCTCTCCAGAGATGCTCAATTTCTCATAGTCTGGGAGTCCCTCATGTGTGCTTTCATATGTCTTGCACTGAGGAGAGGCTTCTGTTGGGCCACTCTGCCATAAAGCCCCGACTGATGGAGAGCTGCAGTGATAGTTGACTTTGTGGAACTTTCTCCCATCTCCCTACTGCATCTCTGGAGCTCAGTCACAGTGATCTTTGGGTTCTTCTTTACCTCTCTCACCAAGGCTCTTCTCCCACGATTGCTCAGTTTGGCAGGACAGCCAGGTCTAGGAAGAGTTCTGGTTGTCCCAAACTTCTTTCATTTAAGGATTATGCAGGCCACTGTGCTCTTAGGAACCTTGTGTGCTGCAGAAATTCTTTTGTAACATTGGCCAGATCTGTGCCTTGCCACAATTCTGTCTCTGAGCTCCTTGGACAGTTCCTTCGACCTCATGAGTCTCATTTGCTCTGACATGCACTATATATATATAGACAGGTGTGTGCCTTTCCTAATCAAGTCCAAGCTGGACTCCAATGATGGAGTAGAACCATCTCAAGGAAGATCAGAAGAAATAGACAGCATGTGGGTTACATATGAGTGTCACAGCAAAGAGTCTGAATACTTATGATCATGTGAAATTTCAGTTTTTCTTTTTTAATAAATTTGCAAAAAAACATTTTTGATTTTTACATTTCTGTTTTTTTTCTGTCGAGATGGGGTGGTGAGTGTACATTAATAAGAAATAAAATGAACTCTTTTGATTTTAGCAAATGGCTGTAATGAAACAGAGTGAAAAATTTTACATTTAATTTCTTACCTTTACACTTTATTTAAACAACTATAGTGTGTTTGAAATCCAATAAAATTAGATATTATTTATTTAGTGAATGCTTTTTGAACATTTTGAATTCTTGAAAAAAAGCAACCCCCACAGTTGAAGGTCTCTTTCAAATTAATTAAAAAGCTGAATTTAAATTATTCATGTAGCTAACAAAAGCAAAAATGTCGTGAGCCGTCATCCTTATTCCTGACCTTTGGGCTTTGTAGTCTGTGTCAAGGGGCGAGCAGACAGAACAAGGACGAGGGTGTGGAGGCAAATGCAAGGGAAGAAATTTAATATAAATAAAGAAAAACAAAGCACTTACAAAGTAGGGAACAAAGTACAAACAAAACAAAAGGGACCTATACTAACATACCAGGAACAAACTGACAGAAACATAACACGGCCGGTAACAAAACAGAAACAAAGGACTGACCAAGACAGACTGAAACAAAGGGTCTTAAATACAAAACACTAGACACACCTGAAACTACTAATTACAAAGGGGCGTGGTTACACATGAGACACAGGTGGGAATGGGCGGAGCAGGGGAGGAGACAGAACCAAACCAAACACAAACCATGTGCTAAGGAGCACATGGGGGGAAAACTGACAGGGAAGACAGGGCTCACAAGAGACAGACATGACAGTCTGTAATGGAGAGTGGACCTGAATTAAAAAAATACACTGGGAAAAAAGCACTATGTAACTAAATAAATAACTAAATATCTGAATAAATATTTCTTTGAGCTGTTACATATATATATATATATATATATATATATATATATATATATATATATATATATATGTTTAGCATCATAGAAGGAAAAACACATTTTTTAATAATTCTTTGAGTTGGTTAATGGGACTTCTTAACGCAACAAAATACATTTTAATTAAATACTTATAATGTATTTTTCTGAGCCACGCGGATGAAAGGATGAAAGAGTCGCGGGTTGCGAACCCTGATCTAGTGCGTGTTGCGTCCCCACTTCCAGTTTGACCTTCTAAAAAACGCTCCATTTTAATCCAGCCTGGATGACGTGCTGAGCCACAATGTGCATGAACCTCAATCAAGATTCAGATCGAAGAGTCGAGCACAACGGTGAGTGAGTCAGTTTGATTCAGTGAAAAAAATGCTCTATTTTAAGCAACAGTGGGTTTGCCAAGCCATGTCCTTCATCCAAGACACTCAATCAAGACTGGGAATGATACAGTGTGAAAATGTTTAGCACTTAAATCTGATTTATCGCACATTTAGCTGACAAAACGTCTTAATTAGTATCACATTCGCGACCCCCCCCCAGGTTAAGAACCCCCGCCTTAGAGTATTAACAAACACTACAAGTCTACACCTTAGAATAGTTTAAGTGTGTACTAACGTGGCAGGTTGTGTATTTGGTATCTTGGCCTTCATTGGGGATTTACCTGATTTAAGCCATCTCTTAACACCACTATGATGTCACAATTATACAAACTGTCTTTTCTGTACAAAAATGCAATATAACAGAGAGAGGCAATTAGTAATACAATTATTACTATAATTCCAAGCATATATGTATATTAAAACTACAATCATTATGATTATCATCTGGATGTTTTCAGAAGAAGAAGAATAGAATAGAACTTTATTGATCCCTTGGGAGGGTTCCTTCAGGAAAATTAAGGTTCCAGTAGCATCAGTACAGTAAAGTACAGAAAGCAGAAAGATAGGTAGACAAATAATTTAGTAGGAGTAAGAAGCACTATATAAATATATATAATATACAATATACATACTATATTACAATATACAATATAGATAATAGTGCATGAGAAAAAAAGAGTCCGGAAAGGGGGGGGGGGGGCAATTGCACATTATTATTGCACTTGAAAACTGTTTATTGCACAGAGAGTCCAGTGTGTTGTGGTGGTTGCAGGTTACTGTTAACTGTTGGTTCAGTTCCTACTCATTCCCATCCTTAATCCTCCTGTTACCACTCCTCCCCCCCAGAGAGGAGTTGTACAGTCTGATGGCGTGCAGGACAAAAGAGTTTTTAATTCTATTGGTCTCTCACTGAACAGGCTCCTCTGGTGGCTGATGACAATGTGCAGAGGGTGACTGGCATTGTCCATAATCTCCAGCAGTTTTTTCAGAGTCCTCTTCTCTGCCATTGACATCAGAGTGTCCAGCTTTGTGCCAACCACAGAGCCAGCCCGCCTGAACAGTTTGTCCAGCCTGTTTGTGTCCTTCTTGGATATGCTGCCCCCCCCCAGCATACCACAGTGTAGAACAGGACACTGACGACCACGGACTGATAAAACATCCAAAGGAGTTTCCTGCAAATGTTGAAGGACCGTAGCCTCCTCAGAAAGTACAGCCTGCTCTGTCCCTTTCTGTACAGGTGGTCGATGTTACATGACCAGTCCAACTTGCTATCCAGCCACAGCCTGAGGTACTTGTAGGAGTCCACAGCCTCCACCTCATCTCCCTCGATCAGAACTGGTTGTGACTTTGGTCTGGACCTCCCAAAGTCAATGACCAGCTCCTTGGTCTTTGAGGTGTTGAGCTGCAGATGATTCCTGTGGCACCAGGCTGTAAAGTCCCTCACCAGGCTCTGATACTCCTCCTCGCTATCATCCCTGATGCACCCAACTATGGCTCTGTCATCAGTGAACTTCTGAATGTGACACAGTTCTGAGTTGTAGCAGAAGTCTGCCGTGTACAGGGTGAAGAGAAGAGGGGCCAGCACTGTGCCCTGGGGTGCTCCAGTGCTGCTGATCACAGTGTCAGACGTGATGTCCTTCAGCTTGACATACTGTGGCCTTTCAGTGAGGTAGCTGGATATCCAGGTGACCAGGCATGGGTCCACTCGCATCCTGTTTAGTTTGTCCTGAAGCATAAGGGGCTGGATGGTGTTGAAAGCACTTGAGAAGTCCAGAAACCGGATCCTCACTGTGCCGTTCCCCTTATCTAGGTGCGAGTGGGCTCGGTGTAGAGTTTCTTCCATTTCTGGAGACTACCTCCTGATGGTTCTGGTGGTTGCAGGCTGTCTTTGGACCAGGTTGTGGTCCGACTTCCCCAGTGGGGGGAGGGGTGTGACGCTGTTTGTTTCTTTCACATTAGCATACAGCAGATTGATTGTCCCGTTGTTTCTTGTAGGACAGTCCACACACTGGTGAAAGGTAGCCAAAGTAGAGTACAAAGTAGCATGATTAAAGTCTCCAGAGATGATCATAAATGCGTCAGGGTATTGTGACTGCAACCTTGCCATAACAGAACATATTTGCTCACATGCAGCGGCTGCTCTGGGGGCGATGTAAACACAGACAGCAATCATGTGACTGAATTCACGGGGGACGTAGTAGGGTCAGAGGCTAACGGCTAACAGCTCCAGATCCGGACAACATAAGACCTTCTAAGACAGTGATATGGCCAGGGTTACACCAGCGACTTTCACATAGATGATCAGCCCCCCACCTTTGCTCTTCCTGCAGGCTTTAGTGTCTTTGTTGGCTCTCACGGCAGTGAAGCCCTGCAGGTCCACCTTAGCATCCGGTACGAGCTGGGTTAGCCATGTCTCTGTAAAGATTAACAAGTTGCTCTCTCTGTAAATCCGCTGGTTGTTGAGGGCAGACAGATTGTCGATCTTGTTTGGCAGTGAGTTCACATTCCCCATGATGACGGAGGGAATGGACGGTTTGCAGTGCCGCCGGTTGTCCGTTAGCTTAGCCTTTAGCTTCTCCTGTGGGATCGGGTGTTGTATCCTGGCGTGTGCCTTCGTTCTCAGGTCCAGCAGCTCCTCTCTCGAATACGAGAGAAAACGGGGTCCTGGTTGCATCTTTGAGATTGTAAATATCCATGGGATATATATCAGTACACACTATGTCTTCTTGAGAAGAGCAAGTGTGTGGAAAGGTGAGAAAGAAGTTAAAAAGAGCTAAAAACTTGGGAGCTACTGGAAGGCAGCCATCTTGAACAGCGCCTAGTGAAGCTGTCAGAATCAATATCTATCGATAACATGACAAAAGATAAAACATTTATATAAAATACATCATACATGAGTTGCTGATTAACTGTATACTGTACAGTTACAGTGGATATAGGTTTAGTCACAGTCAGACATGTCAGTTTGTACAGCTGTGGCTCTGCCATAGGCTTTTAAAAAGGATAGGTCACACAGATCATATATCATTGAAAGGACTGGACAGAAGTGAGACAAGCACAGTTTAAAATAGAAAGAGGCTTTATTAATGGGTTTAGGCTAAAGGGATAAGTCAAAAACAGTCCAAATCAGCAATGAGAGAACTAAACCAAACCAGAGGAGCTTACCAATAGCCAAAAGAGCAAAAACGGGCAAAGAGTTCAAAACCAGAGTATCCAAACATTGGGGCTAGGCAAAAACAAGGTCAAAACATGAAACAAGGTTAAAAAAGAACAGAGAGGCAAACTGAGTAATGCTACAAGGACAGATCAGAACACATCAGACAGATCATACATAACAATCAATTGTTTTAATTAGATCAGACATTGTACATGATAATCAATTCTGTTTTAATCAGAACAGATCATTCATCACAGTCAGTTCTGTTTTAATGACAGATTAGACAGTGGTTCCATGGCTCTACTTGGAGTTGTATGCAGGAATTTGTCCGATATGTCAAACTGCTGGTGGTCAAGAGTGAGAGAAACATGAATTGTTCATGATTTTTTCTGTATCTGCAAGAAAACTGTAGTGCAGATGCTGGTGGTGTGTGTTGGCCTTCTCTCTGCACTCGGAGTGCCTGAGATGCGTACAGATGCGTACCAGCCCGTCTCTTGCTCAATGATGTCACAAAACTTTATAACTTTATCCAAACATTCATATTTTTCCAAGAACTGGACGATAAGAGCAGCAATGTAATCAGCTTGCCTGCCAGTAGTAACATCTTCAAATGTGACAAACCATTCCATCACACCTGCCCTGTCTGAGGCTCAGTGTTCCCCATTGTTGCTAGCCCTGAGGCTCAGTGTCACCTTCCTGAGGCTCTGGGATTTGGTGCGGCCCTCCTGAGACTCTGTGTTGACCTCCTGAGGCTTGGTGTTCCCTGCTGAGGTTCTATGGTTCGCTGTGGCCCCCCTCAGGCTCCCTGTAACCTTGCTGAGGCTTGGTGTTGCCTTTCTGAGGGTTTGACATTTGTTGTGGCCCCCCTGAGCCTCTGAGGTCCAGTGTGGCCCCCATTAGACTCTGTGTTGCCCTGCTGAGGTTTGGTATTGCCTTTCTGAGGCTTTGACATTTGGTGTGGCCCCCCGAGCGTCTGAGGTCCAGTGTGCCCCACCTGCTGAGACCTGGTGCCATCAGGGTTGGCTGAACTTTGCTCACAATGTCTTTTCTGGAAAAGTATGCCTTGAAAATTGATTAAACCAATCACTGAAAATTGCTACTATTAAATCACTCAAAAACTCTTCAGTCCAGTCTCAGATATTATATTTGGTTTCACCAATTCCACTTAGGATTCTAATTCTAATTCTGCAGTACTGAGAGCCTGTAAATGCCTCTAGAATTATTAGATCTCAGTTTGCTTTTGACATGATTGATACAGAATCTCCTTAGAAAGAACAAAGGAACAGGCACAAAATCTTTTTTTTTTTTTTTTTTTTTTAAATAACCATTATTAATTATGAATTTGATAAATTATCAGCATTACCATGTAGAATCTCACAAGGACCACTTCCAGTCAATTTATATATGCTTTCAACAAAGTGCTCTTAGTCTGGGTCCAGAATGCATATACAATCTGCTCAAAGAATACAGACACAGTAGATCACTTAGATCCTTGGGCACAGATAAACTAGTTGAGTCTGAAATTAAAACTAAAAATGTTCCTTGAGGTGCTCCAAATGTAGCAGTTTTTACATTCAGGTTTAAACATCTGTTTACACAGACCTGCTATAGAACAACTGAGCTCATATTGTTTCTCTCTCTTTTTATTTCATATCATGCTGCTTGTTTATTTGTCATTTGTATTTTTCTACTGTATTTATTTAACAATAAATTAGAAATGTCCAGTGAGGATTTCTGAATGATCCAATGTTGTCCCAAATGACTGATGATGATAAATAGAATCCACCTGTGTGCAATCAAGTCTCCGTATAAATGCACCTGCTCTGTTCAAAGCGCAGAGAGCATCTTGAAGACCAAGGAACACACCAGACAGGTGAAAACATCCCAGGAGCACTGTGCAAGCAATCATATTGAAATGGAAGGAGTATCAGACCACTGCAAATCTACCAAGACCCAACCGTCCCTCTAAACTTTCATCTCGATCAAGGAGAAGACTGATCAGAGTTGCAGCCAAGGAGCCATGATCCCTCTGGATGAACTGCAGAGATCTACAGCTGAGGTGGGAGAGTCTGTCCATAGGACAACAATCAGTCGTACACTGCACAAATCTGGCCTTTATGGGAGAGTGGCAAGAAGAAAGCCATTTCTCAAAGATATCCATAAAAAGTCTTGTTTAATGTTTGCCACAAACCACCTGGGAGACACACCAAACATGTTGAAGAAGGTGCTCTGGTCAGAAGAAACCAAAATCGAACTGTTTGGCCACAATGAAAAATGATATGTTTGGCGTAAAAGCAACACAGCTCATCACCCTGAACACACCATCCTCAATGTCAAACATGGTGGTGGCAGCATCATGGTTTGGGCCTGCTTTTTCGTCAGCAGGGACAGGGAGTGCAAGAGTCTGCAAGAGACCTGAGACTGGGACGGTTTTTAACTTCCAACAAGACAATGATCCAAACATAAAGCCAAATCTACAATGGAATGGTTCACAAATAAACGTATCCAGGTGTTGGAATGGCCAAGTCAAAGTGCAGACCTGAATCCAAATGAGAATCTGCGGAAAGTGCTGAAGACTGCTGTTCATAAACACTCTCAATCCAACCTCACTGAGCTTGAGCTGTTTTGCAAGGAAGAATGGGCAAGAATTTCAGTCTCTCAATGTGCAAAACTGATAGAGACATACCCCAAGCTACTTGCAGCTGTAATTGCAGCAAATGGCACAACAAAGTATTAATGCAAGGGGGCCGAATAATATTGCACGCCCCACTTTTGAGTTTTTTATTTATTAAAAAAGTTTGAGACATCCAATAAATTTCATTCCACTTCACGATTGTGTCCCACTTGTTGTTGATTCTTCACAAAAAAATTAAATTTTATATCTTTATGTTTGAAGCCTGAAATGTGGCAAAAGTTTGAATACTTTTGCAAGGCACTGTAGAAGAGCAAAACAAAAAGGAAATCATTGTGTGGGAACATTTCTTTCTTTTTTTTTTAATATTTTTTATTGAGGAGTTTGTACAACATACAGATATCAGATATATACAAAGAACAAAAACAGTGTCTCCCCATTTTTTATTTTAACCCCAAAATAACCACACACCATTCACACATCCACAGTAAAAAAATAATAATAAATAAATAAATAGATAAAATAAAAAAAGCAAAAGAAAAAAAAAAAACCCACATAACCTTTGGGAGAAGTTAATCTTTTGGCAAGATATGGAGTGACGTGAAATAAGATAGAAAAGAGTTCCATTTCTGAAAAAATTTAAAAGTATTTCCTTTAAGAGTAAATCTTATTTTCTCTATTCTGAGGTAATACATAACATCTTGGAGCCAGCATGAGATTTAGGGCGGGTCTGCAGATTTCCACAGTAGAAGGATACGACGTCTTGCTAATATAGATGTGAACAGGAGGATCTCCAACTGAGCCCTTGTGATCCGTAATGTACTATTACTAATGCCAAATAAAGCTATAGAAGATGAAACATCTATGTTGTTATGTAAGACCTTGGACATAATTTAAAAAAAATCTGACCAGAATTTGCGAAGAGTAGGACAAAAAAAAAACATATGGCTTAAGTTACAAGGTGAGGCCGAGCATCTATCACACTGATCATTAACTGAATTGGGATAGATCTTAGATAGTCGACTCTTAGACCAGTGAGCCCTGTGCAGAACCTTAAATTGAATTCGCTGAAGCCTAGCACAGGGTGCACAAGAACCTTTATTTCCAGCCCTGTCCCACCATTCGTCTGTAAAAACCATACTCAGCTCATCCTCCCAGGCCTTCTTAACATTGATTAGAGATTGTCTATCCCATGACATTATACATCATACATGAATATATTTTGGATATATTGGATTTTTGGGAAGTGTTCAAGGAATAGAAGTTCGTCCCACGGCTGAGTCACTAGGGGTCGGATATCTCTGGGAAATAATGACAGTGCACATTGTCTAGCTTGAAAATACCTAAATAGATGTGATGGGGGGAGATCATAATCACAAGCCAGCTGCGCAAAGCTGCTAAAAACGCCATTTTTGAACAGATCCTTAAACGAGACAATACCCTTCTCATGCCAAATCCTAAAAGAAGGGTCACTCAAAGCTGGAGGAAATGCATGATTATTTAAAATTGGCATCATCATGGATGGAGAGCTAAAGTGAAAATGGTGTCTAAATATGAACCATATACGAAGCGTAGAAATTACTAAAGGATTAGTGGAATGTTGTGAAATCCGACTTTGTAAAGGGGAAGTAAGTAAAGCAAGGCCCGATGACGAGCAAGCAGCCATCTCTAATTTACACCACTGCAAATCTGGTGACTTTAACCAGTACATCGCCCTGTGAATGTTTGCTGACCAGTAATAATACAAAAAATTGGGAAGGGAAAGCCCACCGTCCGACCTGAAACTTTGCAATAATGATCGTCTTATTCTTGGTATTTTACCATCCCAGATGAACGTGGGAATTAATTCATCTAAAGTCTTAAAAAACTTTTTAGGCAAGTATAAAGGGATTGTCTGAAATAAAAAAACAAATTTAGGCAAAATTGTCATTTTAATTATATTTATTCTCCCCAGCAGTGTTAGTGGAAGAGCTCTCCATCGCTGGAGATCTATTTTAAGCTTTTTCAGCAAAGGGGTATAATTTGAAGAAAAAAGAGAAGGTGAAGTGCGAGTGACATGAATCCCTAAATACGTAAAGCCAGAGGAAGCAAATTTAAAGGGAATAGTTGAATGATTCAGTTTCATTGCCAAAGTATTAACTGGAAAGCATTCACTCTTGTGAACATTTACCTTATAGCCAGAAAAGGATCCAAATTCGTTCAGGAGAGACAGTATTGAGGGAAGCGACTTGACTGGATTGGTAATATATAGTAATAAATCGTCTGCATATAACGATAATTTTAAATCTATACCCGAGCGAGAAATTCCTTCAAACGATCTGAGCGATTTAAGTGCGATTGACAAGGGTTCGATTGCAAGGGCAAACAGTAAAGGAGAAAGGGGGCAACCCTGTCTGGTCCCATGGTATAAACAGAAATATTCAGAATGATTACTATTGGTCTGTAAACTGGCCTTTGGAGATGCATACAGCAGCTTTATCCAAGAGATGATTTTATTTTTAAAACTGAATTTATATAGCACCCTAAATAAGTAGTCCCACTCGATCCGGTCAAAGGCCTTCTCGGCATCGAGTGAGAACACAACCTCAGGTAAAGTGAGGGAGTGACTGGAATAAATCACATTGAGGAGCGAGCGAACATTAAAGAAAAGTTGCCGACCCTTAATAAACCCATTCTGGTCCTCTAATATTATGTCTGGGAGTATATTTTCCAAACGCTGAGCGGTGGCTTTAGCTAAAATTTTTGCATCAACATTTAGCAAAGAGAGAGGTCTGTATGAGGAGCACGACAGAGGATCTTTACCCTTTTTTAAAAGCAAAAATATGGAAGCTTGAGACATGGTTGGGGGTAGATCACCCATAGCTATCGCCTCTTCATATACAGCCAAAAGCAGGAGGGCCAGCTTGTCTATAAACTTTTTATAGAATTCAACAAGAAAACCATCTGGGCCCAGAGCCCTGCTGGACTGCATAGATTTAATTGCCCCTACAATCTCTTCCAACTTTAACGGTTGGTTCAGATCCTCTGCTTTCAATGGATCGACAGCAGGAAAAGTCAACTGATCCAAAAATGAGGACATAAGTTCAGAGTCCGAGGACTCTGATTGATAAAGATTGCAGTAGTATGACTTAAAAGTTGCATTAATAGAAAAATGGTCGGAATGTAAAATATTTGCTGAGTCCTCAATGTGCAGAATAAGACGGGATGATGCCTGCCTCTTTAACTGATGGGCCAGAAGCCTAGATGGTTTGTCTCTCTGTTCATAATAATTACTGCGAGTATGTAACAGTAGCCTTTCTGCCTCCTTTGTTGTAATGAGATTGAATTCGGCCTGAAGCTCAGTACGACATTTCAATAAAATAGGTGTAGGGCCAAGAGCAATCAAAAGATCCACCTCCCTAATTTGTGACAACAGGGATTGTACCTTATTTTTATTAATTTTATTAGTGTGGGCAGAGTAGGAAATAATTTGTCCCCGAAGGTAAGCTTTAAGGGTTTCCCACAACAAGGAGTACGAAGTGTTACCATTTTTATTCATATCAATAAACTCATCAATAGAGGACGAAATGAATGCATCGAATTCGGAGTCTGATAGCAATAGTGAGTTAAATCTCCAACGTGGTGGTGATGACTGATAATTAGGAAATTTAATATCAACCGAGAGTGGTGCATGATCAGAAATAACTATAGGATGATACTCCGTGGCAGTAACTCTAGGTACAAGTGAACTATCGAAGAAAAAATAATCGATGCGTGAATGACTCCGTTGTGGATGAGAGTAAAAAGAATATTTTTTACTATTGGGATTGTAAAATCTCCACGGGTCTATCAACCCATACCTGGATACGAATTCAGAAATAGATTGAGACATTTGCGAAGGAATTAATGTACGTGGGCTAGAATGGTCTAAACTCTGGTTGATCGTGCAATTCAGATCTCCCCCCATGATAAGACACTGGGTATTTAAAAAGGGGATAGAACTAAACAGTTTATTAGTAAAAGTTGGGTCATCGTGATTTGGAGCATATATATTAATCAAAAGTACTGGAGTATTAACAAGTGAACCCTGAATGATCAGATACCTGCCGTGCACATCTGCAATAACATTGTCTGCAGTAAAAAGTACCCCATTTTTGATCAGAATGGCAACCCCTCTAGTTTTAGAATCAAATCTAGAATGAAAAACCTCTCCAATCCATGAGCATTTTAATTTTGAGTGGTCATTGTTTTTTAAATGAGTTTCTTGTAAAAAAATTACATCTGGATTTAGCCGTTTAGCCGAGTGAGAATCTTTAAGCGTTTAACTGGATGATTCAAACCTTTTACATTCCAGCTCAGAAATCTCATGCTAGCTCCATTATCCATGCACATTCTTGTCATCTAGGTTACCTGTATAAGCAAACAAATGAAATACCTGCCATACATAACTGTGATAGATTGTAGGACCCAAACAACTCCACAAAGGGAAGAAAAAAAAAACAAAAAACACACACACACACACTCCCCTGCATTCACACTAAAACAAAGCCCCCTCCCACCCGAAACTAAAATTAAAACACCCCCCACAAAACTAAGTAACACTGACTCACAAAAGGAGTCAACCACACATCTACAACACTTCCGATAGCTGAACATGATTCCCTGAGATGGTACCTCACGGGGCAAAAAGATAAAGGCACTCAAAGACAAGCACCCGCACCATATACATATATATACATATACACATACATACACACACACACACACACACACACACACACACACACACACACACACACACACACATATATATATATATATATATATATATATATATATATATATATATATACATACATATATATACATATATATATATATACATACATACATACACATACATGCATACATACATACACACATACATATACATCCACATAAGAAACCTATAGAAACAAATATCAAAAGGAAAACCAAAAACAAGCAATCGAAAATTAACCAAAATATATATTATAATCTATAGTGCAAACACGACTATAAAACAGTCACTAGAATAATAAAAATATGTAATTTAGAAGCACTATCAAACTGAAGAACTCTACTTTGTTGACGTTCTATTCCTAATGTAAACAGGCTCTGCTGCTCTGAACCAAAGCAGTGTTCATCTGCAAGTCAGTCCAACAGTTGAGCACACGTGTTGAATGTATGCACACATAGAAATGTAAATGAAGAAGGTTCTATAGTCAAAAATTGTTCCCAAAATGAAGTGAAAGTTCTACTTATCCAGGCCAAGCGTTTAACGTAGCAACAAAGCGCGCAGCCTCCTCAGGTGACGTAAACTCGCGTTGCCTGTCTTGGTATGTTATTTTCAGACGCGCAGGGTAGAAGAGTCCGTACTTCATTTCTTTTACCGAACGAAGTTGGTTGCGTACGTCATTAAATGCTGCACGAGCCTTTGCCACCTTAGCGGTAAAATCAGGAAACACCAAGAACATCATGCCGGACGCTTTAACCCGCTACATTCGTCTACTTTTAGTTAGAATGTTCACGCAGTCTTCATAATAATGCAGACGAACTACAATAGGCCGGGGGCGGCCCCCGGGTTGAGGCTTGGGAGCCAGGGAGTGATGAGCCCTGTCCACACAGGGGCACTCGCCCAGAGAGAAGGCCTCCTGTAGGAGTTTTCCAATGTTAGAGGCCGTTACCGTAAAGTCCGAGTCCTCCGGAACACCAATGAGCCTCAGGTTTTGACGGCGGGATCTAGACTCTAGATCTTCACATTTCGCGTCTAGTTTATATAACTCCTTGGCCATAAACTCGACTTTGCCTTTTAAAGTGACCACATCGTCCGTACACACCGACAGTGACTGTTCCACGCCAGCCACTGTCTTCTGTAGGTTGACGAATTCAGATTTTATCGCCGCAAAATCCTTGGAAAACTCAACCTTCATTTTGTGTAGCTCCGCTCTAATCTTTGAATGATGGTCTGATAAAACCGTTTGCATTTCAGAAACAACGGCCTGAACCAGTTCGGTCTTCAGCGTCGCGAGGTCCATCGGACCTTGCGTGTGAGCACGCACTTCCACCGCTGTTCGTATTGGCGGCAGCCAGGGATGAGGCCCGCGTAGTGGGCCGGAAAATTGGCGCTGTCGACCCAGATGTTTTGCTCCCTTTAGGAGGCATTACGGCGCAAAACTAAACTAAAACTAGTTTAAAATTAAACCAAATATATTAGAAAAGAAAATAAGAAAAAACAAACAAACGGTGCCTTGATTTATTAAGTTAAATGAACGCTTGCCCCGCGGAGAGCTCTAACTGCGCACCTACACCATGTCGAGTCAAACCGGAAGTCCGTGTGGGAACATTTCTAATTTATTGTTAAATAAATACAGTAGAAAAATACAAATGACAAATAACCAATACTTTCGTAAGGCACTGTAGGTACTACAAATGGTTTTATAATGGAGCTTCTAGTCTGGGACCAGGCACAGGATCTGCAAACCTACAATCTGGCTAATACTCAGGCATTAAGAAGAGGCAGTCTTTGCCTGTAGGTAACATTTACAATGATATGGGACTGGCAGTTGGCACCTGCATAGTGACTTAATTAGGGCTAATTCCAAAAACAGGTATGCAATTATGTTAAAAGTTGGTTCATACTCAATATAAAAAAAACAAGAAAATCCAACTCATGACATCAGGCTCAAAACGCTTAGAAATATAATCAGGAAAACTAAAAGAGACTCTACAAAAGGGAACACTTTGAAATATACAGTTGAGTATTGTTTTTTGTTTGTTGTTTTTGATTGATTGATTGAAAATCAGGAAAACTAAGATAGACCTTGCAAATGCGAACAGTTTGCAAACTTATATGCCAATGTGATTAGTCTTTTGCAGCATATGCAAAACCTGCTGAGGACCGGAGAGGTCCAATTTCAATTGCAATTAAAGTTTTTACATTAGTACATTCGGTTCTGGACATAACAGCTCATTGATAACAAGTAACACCATACTTCATGCTTTCTGATGAGGGAGCCATTGTTACACCACACACAGTAATATACATAAAAGTGTCCCAGACTGTAAAGTCATCATCTGCAGTTAGTAATTGAGACTTTGAAGTAAAATGTTGTGAAGAATGACCGAGAGCAGTGAGTACACAGAAAGCATAGCTTTATTGACTGCATATTTCAACCACACCAGGGTGCTGGGCAATGATTTTGACAGTTGGAAAAGCCATTATTATCATTACAGTGTAAGCAGCCATTATTAAGGCAACATAAACAACATGCAGATGAAACATCATATTGCTTTAAAGACAAGTAGAGAAATTCACAACAATGAAAATAGGTTTTTGCACTAATTAAAATACATTTGTTTTCTGTCCTTCTACAAAGATGATTCATAATACAACAAAATAAATATAGCAAAAAGGCCAAATAATTTAAAATTAATTATTTTTAAATCATAATATATTTTTAGTATTTATTCTGTCTGTTATTAACAACATGGCACAACATGTTCTTATTAATAAAGAATACAGAAGCAAACTCCTGCAACATTCATATAATCATATTAAAAACTGGTGCAGAGACATAGAGCATATGACATCGAAAATGTCAACACATTTACATGATGATGTAAGGAATGCTTGAAGGAATATTGTCAGCAGGTTCTGAAAAAGGATCAACTTCTGGATCTTCCCTTTAGTGACCATAAGAGAAATCTCCCAGAATTTGAGTTCAAAGCATGACTTTGCCAACACTGACAAAATGAATACTCCACTGAAAAAAACATTCTGGCCAAGCTGGTTGACCCACTTACAACCATATTTTTGTTGAGTATGATGGTATAGCTAACCAGCATGATCAAACTGATAAAGCCTGTCAACCAGTATCACAATCGTGATCGGCTAATCTAGTCAAGCTGGTCAGGCTGATAGACCAACTAGTCCACACTGGTCAAGAGCTACAGGGGGGTGCGAAAGTTTGGGAAGCCTTGTTAATTTTCCTGATTTACCTTAATAAATCATTGGTTGTTTGGATAAAAAAACTTCAGTTAAATATATCATATAGGGGATGATAATAGTGGAATAATTGTCTAAACAAAATTAGGCATGTTCATAAATTGTCATTTTAGGCAGGTTCATAAATTGTCATTGTCAAACTGTTGTCATTTTACTGATTTCAAAACATTTAGAACTAATTATTGGAACTCAAATTTGGTTTGGTAAGTTCAATGATCCTTGACCTCCACACACAGGTGACTCCAATTATGAGAAAGGGTATTTAAGGGGAGCAATTGTAAGTTTTTCTCATCTTTCCATCTTCTCTGAAGAGTCACTGCATGAGAGTCTCAAAACAACTTTCAAATGACCTGAAAACAAAGATTGTCATGGTTTAGGGGAAGGATACAGAAAGCTATCTCAGAGATTTCAGCTTTCAGTCTCCACTGTGAGAAACATTGTGAGAAAATGGAAGACCACAGGCACGGTTCAAGTCAAGGCTTGAAGTGGCAGACCAAGAGAAATCTCGAATAAACAGAAGCGATGCATGTTGAGAACAGTCAGAGTCAACCCACAGACCAGCACCAAAGACCTACAATATCATCTTGCTGCTGATGGAGTCACTGTGCATCGTTCAACTATTCGGCGAACTTTACACAAGGAGATGCTGTATGGGAGAGAGATGCAGAGGAAGCCTTTTCTCTGCCCACATCACAAACAGAGCCGCTTGAGGTATGCTAAAGCACATTTGGACAAGCCAGCTTCATTTTGGACTAAGGTGCTGTGGACTGATGAAACTAAAATAGTTATTTGAGCATAACAAGGGCCGTTATGCATGGAGGAAAAAGAACACAGCACTCCAAGAAAAACACCTGCTACCTACAGTAAAATTTGGTGGTGGTTCCATCATGCTGTGGGGTTGTGTGGCCAGTACAGGGACTGGGAATCTTGTTAAATTTGAGGGACGCATGGATTCGAATCAATATCAGCAGATTCTGGAGACCAATGTTCAGGAATCAGTGACAAAGCTGAAGTTGCGCCGGGGGAGGATCTTCCAACAAGATAACGACCCTAAACACTGCTCAAAATCTACTAAGGCATTCATGCAGAGGAACAAGTACATCATCCTGGAATGGCCATCTCAGTCCCCAGACCTGAATATTATATAAAATCTGTGGTGTCACTTAAAGAGAGCTGTCCATGCTCGGAAACCATCAAACCTGAATGAACAAGAGATGTTTTGTAAAGAAGAATGGTCTAAAATATCTTCAGCCACAATCCAGACTCTCATTAGAAGCTATAGGACGCGTTTAGAGGCTGTTATTTCTGCAAAAGGAGGATCTACTAAATATTGAGTTAAGGTGTTTTTTGGTGCCCAAATTTATGCACCTGCCTAATTTTGTTTACACAATTATTGCACACTTTCTGTAAATCATATAAACTTCATTTCACTTCTCAAATGTCTCTGTGTTTGTCCCCTATACGATATATTTAACAGACTTTTTTATCCAAACAATCAATGATTTATAAAGGTAAATAAATGCTGCCCAAACTTTCACACCCCCCTGTAAGTTGCTTCTCCAGCTGGATCACCAGCATAGGGTATGTTTTCACATAGGTAGCTTTTCTACCACTTTGGCTACTAAAGACCAGCAGAAACCAGACAAAAGCAAAAGCTACTCTTCAGCAGGCTAGTCCCACCGGTATCCTGGCAAGTGGGATGTGAACTCCTAATGAACTGCTAAAACAGAGCTGCAAGAAGCACTAGCTGACTGCACTATACAAATCTAGTTGTAAGAACACCAAATAATTCAAGCAGTTTAGTGGATGGAACTGTTGAAAATACTGAACAAAACCTGCAGAGTTCATCATTCCCACAACAGTAGACATTCCCATGACCTGACCTGATGATCAGAAGTACTAAACAGCAGGACTGCAGACTCTCCTTTTCACGTTTCCCCGTTCAAAAATCTGCACACACTGCCACAAAGGAGTTTGGTCTGAAATTCCCCTTTTTGTAGGCAACTCAATCTAACTTCAATACAGCATTTAAAAATCACTCTCCCTGCTGATCTGCATGGAAACTAAATCAATAAAGATAATGTACAGAGTAAAGAACTAAATCTGTGAGCTTCTGAACTGTTTTAGGGAACCATATGATGTTTTGTAAGGTCTACCATACTGGCATATCTACCATATAGCAAAGATGTCTCTGTTTCTAACTAAGATCTTTTGGCTTTATTTTATCATTATTTGGTCACATGAATACCTTGTTTCTCAAAAATGGCAACTTAACAGAAGCTTTCAATTGAGGTCAATGAATACCATGTTATTTTGGAGCATGGAGCATCTTGAAACTAAATAAGGAGCAACTGCCAACTTCACATTATGTCAAAAAGTGAAACAAAGGTGAATATACAAGGTGTGATGACAACAATATACCAATATCTTCTCACTTGTGCATTAAGTCAGCACATGTAAGAAAACATTAAGTCAAGAAGAATAGTCATCACTCTGGCACAGAAATGAGAGAAAAGAAGACCCTGGAATAAGAACAAAACTGTTGCTAGAAGTTACTGCTGAACTACAAAATAGGATTGTGTATGGAATACGATAGGAGGGAACAAAAAAAAGGAAAAAAGAATATATATATGTGTGTGTGTGTGTGTGTGTGTGTGATTATATTGCAAAAACATTTGTTTACTAAAATATGTAACATTTCTTGTAAAATATGCTACAAGAAATTCCACCAAACAGCAAAGGGTTTATGCTGTTTAAATTAAACTTTCTCCAGACATAAAGTAATTTGTTTTACAGCAGATTTTTAAAATGCATAAATGACTTTGCATACTAACACAGCTCACTGATCTGCTGCACAAGTAAGGACCATGTTCGTAATAGAAGTGTGAGTGTGAAGAACTGTTTAAAAGGTCTGAAGAACCTTTACTAAAAGTTCTTTACCAATATTAAGGTTCTTCGCGTGCGCGCGCACACACACACACACACACACACACACACACACACACACACACAATCTTATTACAAATATGGTTTGTTATGGAACCCAAAGTGTTTCTTCTATGACACTGCTTTTGAACTTCTTAAAGTACCTTTAGTTGTAAGAATGTACCTTACAACTGAGAACCAGCTCAGATGAGGTCATAATAGATTAAACGGTAAAAATTAGAACATGTTTTTTTTTTGCTTCAACTATGCAACGGTGTGAACAAAAGATGACATCATAAAAAAGGGACTTGCACTTGGTGCTAGGTTGTCGTGTGGGTTATCCCAGTACCATCTGTGTGACTTTTTCTCTTTATAAAAAAAATGAAACACTGATATTCCATTAAAGGGGTTGTCAAAAATCAAATTAATATGATACATTAATAAACTCCGATGGACTCGATCAGCCAAGACATTATCTGATGTATGCCTGTTTACAAGAGGGCATACAATGCTTTTGTTGTTAACAAACACTCATTCACAACTAAATTCATAATTAATTTGCTTAAAAAATTTTGATGTGTTTTGAAAGACATGTCTGGGTTTGTATTTACTGATATGGGATTGGTGACACTTCCAGTGTTTTTATCAATGTTAGTAGATGTCAGATACCAAGCATGCTTGACTGTATCCATGGAAGGTGTGAAACGTTCATTAGATTTTTTTTAACATAGTACTTTTGTAACCAAGTGTTTTCTAGACAATTCTAGTAGTCATAACTGTTGTTGGTACTGAGTGCAGAAATTTTACGGGTTGTATCCACCGTGAACAATGGAGTAAAGGCGTAAATCCGGGACCACCTAGTACTAACATGGCAAGAGTACGGTGTTGGTTCACTTGCTTTTCTTTGGCATTGACTAAAAAAAGCATTTAAAAAACCTATGAAAAGAATCTTAGTAGTAGTCATGATCAACAACAGTGATGTATGCAAATGAAAAATGCAAATCATTTCTATGATTACATTTCTTTTTACCTCACTGAGTTTAAGCTCTTGTTCTTTAACCCTGAGACTTATAGCATGGGTTGTTAAGATATTCAAAGTAGATGATTTGGAGGCTTACTGCTGTTTGGGAATTTTGAAGTTATTGAGGCTGACTGTTAAACTTTTCTTTATGTCTGATTGTAAATTTATTCTGATTGTAAGTTTTTTTTTCCTCATTTCAGGAAAGCAGTAGAAGGCACACTTTGTGATTAAGATATATGCTTACTCTTTCTGAGTTGGTCTCGACAATTGAAAGTAGTTGGTATAAGAACAGAAAAACAATTTTAGGTTGGGTCAGTCTAGGTTTGTTATTTACAGTCATGTAAAAGAGACTCCATAAATACCTTTAACATTTTTAAACACATTTGAATATTAGAACAATATTGGGAAGTAATATAACTAAAATAAACCTAAAGAAATGTCTTTATAAACAATTTATGAAATGAAATTAATTGAAATATTTTCTTGGTTGAAATAACATTAATTAAACACTTTGTTATAATGGTTGAGCAGTCCTTTATGCTGACCGGGAAAGATATTCCACAAGTCCAAGTAGAATTCTTGCTATTATTTACCTTTTTACAAGTGATTATTACATGTATTTTCACATTTGATTAGATAATATTACCTTGATCTCTATATATTGTTATAAATTAATGTTTAATAAAAAGCTTTTCATGGAGTGTCCTATTTTTTTCATATGACTATGTGTATGCTGTTATATATATGACCTCTCTTTGAACTGCAAATTTTGTGGGTGAAATAGATCCAAGCTTTCCACTAAATGCATTCAAGTCTAATGTGCTTTTGTGCTACATTCCCTGTTTTACTTGTGCTTTTTAAGATGTAAACAGGATTGACATTTTTTCTGTATCAAACATACACCTGAACCAACTTAATAATGCCCGTATAATCTCTGTTCTATTGCTCATCACTTACTTTTTGAACTAATGTACCAAATCCAGGACATTTGGAGAATAAGAGAAAATGTTCATGTCTATTCCAACTTGGTCTAACAGATTCAGGTTTTTGAAATACACTGCATTACAATTACTCAACTGATTACAGCAAGACGTAGATGTAGCATGAAGAATGGCCTAAAGTAAAGGCACAGACAAATCTATATAGGTAGATTTGGTCATTCATTCATATATATATATATATATATATATATATATATATATATATATATATATACACACACACACACACACACACACATACATATGACTTACCTTGTTTCTACATTCACTGTCCATTCTATCAACTCCTCTGACCATACAGCAGCACTTTGTAGTTCTATAATCACAGACTGTAGTTCATCTGTTTCTCTATATACTTTATTCTCCTCCTTTCACTCTGACCTTCAGACCACCACATAGCAGATATTATGTGGGTGGTGGGTCATTCTTATAAATGGATCAGACAGGAGAGCTGCTGGAGTGTTTAAACACTGTGTCCCCTCACTGTCCACTCTATGACACTCCTACCTAGTGTCTCCACCTTGTAGATGTAAAGTCAGAGACAGAAGATCATCTGTTTCTGCACAGTTTGTTTTGGTCGTCCTCTAGTCCTTCATCAGTGCTCACAGGACGCTGTTGGCTGGATTTCTCTGATTGGTGGACTGTTCTATTCATAATAGCTGCTCTGTGGTGGTCCTGTGGACCATTGAAGATCAGGGTGAAAGGAGGAGAGTAAAGTATGTAGAGAAACAAATGAACTACAGTCTGTGATTATAGAACTACAAAGTTGGACAAAGAAAAAAGGAGGTGGTCAAAGTGGTTTATATATATGTGTGTGTATGTATGTGTGTGTGTGTGTGTGTGTGTGTGTGAGTGAATTTGAAACATTCAGTATGTTTCCTCATCTGCTGAAACTGTCTCAAATCCACCGATTTACGAAGCTAGAATGCTTTGTCTCAGTACCTCCTCGTTGTCAGCAGGCAGTGGGGTCATGTGCAATTTTCGGCTAGGAGGACATGAGTCTGAATCACTCTGTTCAGCATCTGAGAAGTAACCATCAGTTTCAGTGTCCAACTGTGAGGTCTCTTTCTCAGCACTGCTCCCCTTTACTGAAGTAGTGGCTTTGACGCCCCCACTTTTAAATCGGCACTTGCTTTTCCTCGGAAGCTGAACTCGTAATGTCACTTGTGAGTTCCTGCCACTCTCAGTCTCTGGAGAAGTTGGGCTGCCGGGGTCAGAGGTTGAAGATGTTCCCCTCACACCAATGCTACTTTTCCAAAGCTCATTCTTCTCTGAAATATGGCAGGAGTCCATTTTGGTTATGGGTGGTTGAATCAGTTCTGCTTTGCTGTCAGTGGGTGGTGTTTGGGTGTGACAGTGGTGGTAGTAGTGATGATGGTGCAGAGCCTTGCGTAGCCTTTCACCCCGCTTGCTGCTATGAGCTCCCAGATATTCAAAAGGGTTTTTGCCTTTGGGTGCAGATGCCACTCCTGGACCAGTAGTGACTTGCTTATGGCCTCTTCCCTGGGGTTTGCGACCCAGTTGAGGGGTCTTCCAAGTAGACTTTATGGAGTGGTCCATCATCAGATTAAGCAGACTTTCTTCCCCTTGTAGCAGCTTGTCAGATAGAAGACTCTCAGGGGGGTCATGTGGCTCTCCTGCCAATGCCCACTGGCTCAATACATTGTCTGCTGTGATCTGAACAGACTGTGCTAGCCAGCTTTCAAACAGTGATCCATCCAGAGGGAAGGATGTGGAAAAACCTGTGTGATAAACATGAAAAATTTACTTACAAACAAAAATATGTTTTCAAAAAACTAAAACACAACTTCTCAATACAAGTCATTCCTGCTGTTCATTCTATTTAGTTTTATTTAATGTTTAATTTGAAAAGTTACAGTATCAAAGTAAACATGCATGTAATGTAATAACAGTGTGTTGCACTGGACAGTTTGATACTCAAGAAATGAGGAATAAGAAATCTTCATATCAATGTTTACAGACTTTATCAGCAGACATTTTCACAAAAATGGACAACAAGAAGATTTGTTACACTTATTTTTTTCTGATGTTCACAACAATTTTTGCAGAATTGCAGGACAACGCAGGGGAAATAATCAACAGATTTCAAGGGCTGATGAATATAGAACACAATAAGCTTTTTGCCACAATACTAGAATGTAAAGATTATATCCTCAGTTAAAATGGATGTAAAATGGACTATGCAGTGTAGGTTTCA
Organism: Acestrorhynchus altus; assembly: GCA_034509495.1. Classification (NCBI taxonomy): domain Eukaryota; kingdom Metazoa; phylum Chordata; class Actinopteri; order Characiformes; family Acestrorhynchidae; genus Acestrorhynchus; species Acestrorhynchus altus. The sequence goes on along the minus strand of CM067516.1, from coordinate 5,004,971 downwards.
GTCAAGGAGAAAACAAAAGTGAGAGCAGAGATATTTTGAAAAGAGGAGATAAGTGGTAAATATACTAATCAAAATGTTTAATAAGTTTGCTGTGTTCTGGAAAGTATGTCAATCAAGTCCTTGGTAAATTCAAAGCTCTGTAAAAGTCTGTAACGACTCTGGACTCACAGGAGGCGGAAGTACATGCAGGGTTGTATTTATTAACATATAACTCATGATTGGTAGCAGACACAAAAACACGACACGAGTAACCACATAGTCACACATACAAACGAGAAGAACGACCAGGACTAACAAAGACAAGGGACTTATATACACAGGATAACATGAGAGGCTGGGACATGATAACGATGGGGCAGGGTTACAGATGGAACACAGCTGGGAATGGGAGGAGACAAGACGTGCTCAAAAGCACATGGGACTGAAAACAAAAACAAGACACAAGCTGGACTCTCTAGGTGACAAAGTCAGACTCAGCAAATCTGAGGCAACTCTCAAAATGTGTCAAGGACAGGGACTGCAAGATCTACACTGCATCTGGAAAGTATTTTTACAGCGCTGCACTTTTTGCGTGTTCTGTGTGTTCCAAAAATTCCAAAGTTTTTCCAAATTTATTATAAATCAAACGCAAAAATATAACATGTACATACGTATTCCCAGCCTTTGCCATGACACTGAAAATTGAGCTCAGGTGCATATTATATCCACTAGTCATCCTTCAGATGTTTCTACAGCTTGATTGGACATGATTTGGAAAAACACACCCCTGTTTATATAAGGTCTCAGAGTAGACAGTGCATGTCAGAGCACAAACCAAGCCATGAAGTCTGTAGACCTCAGAGACAGGATAATATCGAGACACAAATCTTGGAAAGGGTCCAGAAAAAAGTTCTGTTGCATTGAAGGTCAAAAGGTCAAGGTCAAAATTCTCTCTATGTGTGCAGATGTGACTCTATCTGAAGTTTTCCTCTGGGATTTATAAGGTGTTTCTGATTCTGATCTCTCCCTCTGTGATGCTGGTCAGCACAGGCATCTGTTGGCTGCAGATCCAGCAGCACTGGTTGCAGTTCAAAAAGGCAGTGGCTGAAGAGGCATGCATTTGTCCTCACCCTCCTTGTATCGGGTGCATTGCAAGCAAGTCCTAATGAACGAATGGGTTAACTAGTGCTACCAAACTAGTTAAACAGGTAAACAGATAAAAGAATATAGTATGTCAGCAGGAAGCAAATCCACAATGGCAAAAGAGAAGTCAAAATAATAGAGCAGTGTGTAAAGAGAACTGTAGGTCCTCAGACAGCATAAAATAAAGAAATTCAAAGAAGTCAAGGGCTGCACAACCTACTGGAATACAATGTCTGTGGAGGTGCTAAATGCACCATTAAGACACAATGAGAATGCATATTTAACTACAAAGCCACAGTTACGATATGGCAACACAGCATAAGGAAGAAAACAGAAGAACAGAGTAGGAGGTGTATATTGAAGCACCTTAAAAGTCAAAATCAAAACACCCAAAACAGAGCACGGTAGAGTAGTAGTATAATAATTCCAAACCAAGTTGGGGTGAACCACTAAAATTTTGGGGCAGTTATTGAGTTAATATATAAACCAATGCATTCAAATACTGAAGAAAACTAGACAGTGATGACAAGTATATTTGTCATCATTTGAGTGGAAGTTGAAATTAAATAGACAAAAGCTTTCTACACAATTAAGAAACTGTTTGTAGACTTTCATGCTGAAAATGATCAAAATCAGCACTTTCAGGCAATCCACAACCTTTTCTTTCTGGCTTACATTCAGTGACCAACCCTAAACAAAAACTATGAATACAGGCAGCAGCTACAGCAACATACAGTGGTTTCATGCATCTAAAATGAATATGGACATTAACATGCAATTGAAACACCCACATACCGGTCAAAAGTAAATGATAAAGAGCTTGCAAATCATACTGCCATATTTGCTATCATTAAGAGGCAGACATATTTTAGAATATTATTAATCAGGACTATTTGTAGAACTGACATACCCAGCTGTCCAAGCACAGATTTGTTCTCCAACTTCCATTGTTCCTTCTTCTCAGGGCTGCACTTCTGCCGATCTCTTCTTTTCTCCATCAGCCCATTCTGACTCCCCTTGGAAAATTTCAGTGTTTTCTCTACAAAGAAACACAATGCAAAACTCAATCAAAGTCATGAGTAAAACAAAAGAAATCTGGTGGAGACAGTGTACTGGTAGAATTAGTCACTGGGAACAGTGGTTGAGACAAAGAGGTGTCAGAGCAGCACTGTTTACTCAAAGTTTCATGTGTTTGGCTCACTATGTCCTAAAGAAAGACTTAAAAATTACAAGTTTACATAACAGTTTCCACAATCTATTACACAGAACAAGCAAAGTGCACTGTCCTGTGAACAGCTGGACTCAAATGCTAAAGGAAAATAGGTGGTGGCGGCATCTCAGCAAAAGTCACCTCTCTCAAGGTGAGAGACGCATCACCTCCATCCATGCTAAATCAAAGGGCGTCCTTTGTATATGCGCTAAACTTTATTTTCTTTATCACACCAAAGTGTCAAGTCCATCTGGAAAATCAGTCACTGTTTATAATGGGAAGTCCTTAAATTGTGCTTTATTTTCAGCATCAGATAGTATTACCGTCATACAACCACAGCTTACCCCACAGCATTGCTTATCCATGGCTTTTCATAGGGTATGAAAATGTGAAGCATCAGAATAGAAGCATTCAGAAATAAACTAAAAGTTAAATGTTTGTTTAACTTGATTTGCTTTCTCAAAATAGTGGTTACTCAATCTCAGTCTCAGTTGTTGGTTGCTTCCATAGGTGGTCTGCTCACCACATGGTACCACAAAAGTACAGCTGAGGAACAGGTTCTGTGTGCTGGAAGCATTGGAGGACTTCACAACTTCCTCTACTGTTCACTTGCTGTGTAATTCAGGGAGCTCTCTTGCTGGAGATCAGTCCTGAAAACCCGTCTGAACAGCACACTTGCCACTACACCTCAAGGCCACTCCATCAAGCCTCTCAACTTGACATGGCTCTGCTGATCTCTCCTGTTCAGCAGGGTCTGGTCTGCCTCTCCTCCAGCCTGGCTCCCACCAGTATTAAGGGAAGCGACTTTACTTAATATATAGTAATAAATCATCTGCATATAAAGATAAATTTAATTCTATACCCGAGCGAGAAATTCCTTCAAATGATCTGAGCGATTTAAGTGCAATTGACAAGGGTTCAATTGCAAGGGCAAACAGTAAAGGAGAAAGGGGGCAACCCTGTCTGGTCCCATGGTATAAACAGAAATATTCAGAATGATTACTATTGGTCTGTAAACTGGCCTTTGGAGATGCATACAGCAGCTTTATCCAAGAGATGATTTTATTTTTAAAACTGAATTTATATAGCACCCTAAATAAGTAGTCCCACTTGATCTGGTCAAAGGCCTTCTCGGCATTGAGTGAGAACACAACCTCAGGTAAAGTGAGGGAATGATTGGAATATATCACATTGAGGAGCGAGCGAACATTAAAGAAAAGTTGCCGACCCTTAATAAACCCATTCTGGTCCTCTAATATTATGTCTGGGAGTATATTTTCCAAACGCTGAGCGGTGGCTTTAGCCAAAATTTTTGCATCAACATTTAGCAAAGAGAGAGGTCTATATGAGGAGCACGACAGAGGATCTTTACCCTTTTTTAAAAGCAAAAATATGGAAGCTTGAGGCATGGTTGGGGATATATCACCCAAAGCTATCACCTCTTCATATACAGCCAAAAGCAGGGGGGCCAGCTTGTCTATATAGTTTTTATAGAATTAAACAGGACCCGGACCCGGAGCCCTGTTGGACTGCATAGCCTTCATTGACCCTACGATCTCTTCCAACTTTAACGGTTGGTTCAAATCCTCTGCTTTCAATGGATCGACAGCAGGAAAAGTCAACTGATCCAAAAATGAGGACATAAGTTCAGAGTCCGAGGACTCTGATTGATAAAGATTGCAGTAGTATGACTTAAAAGTTGCATTAATAGAAAAATGGTCGGAATGTAAAATATTTGCTGAGTCCTCAATGTGCAGAATAAGACGGGATGATGCCTGCCTCTTTAACTGATGGGCCAAAAGCCTAGATGGTTTGTCTCCATGTTCATAATAATTACTGCGAGTATGTAACAGTAGCCTTTCTGCCTCCTTTGTTGTAATGAGATTGAATTCTGCCTGAAGCTCAGTACGACATTTCAATAAAATAGGGGTAGGGCCAAGAGCAATCAAATGATCCACCTCCCCAATTTGCGACAACAGGGATTGTACCTTATTTTTACAGATTTTATTAGTGTGGGCAGAGTAAAAGTTGGGTCATCGTGGTTAAGAGCATATATATTAATCAAAAGTACCGGAGTATTCACAAACAAACCCTGAATGGTCAGATACCTGCCCTGTACATCTGCAATACCATTGTCTGTAGTGAAAAGTACCCCATTTTTTATCAGAATGGCAACCCCTCTAGTTTTAGAATTTAATCTAGTATGAAAAACATCTCCAGTCCAAGGGCATATTAATTTTGAGTGGTCATTGTTTTTTAAATGAGTTTCTTGTAAAGAAAATTACATCTGGATTTAGCCGTTTCAAATGAGTAAGAATATATAAGCGTTTAACTGGGTGATTCAAACCTTTTAGATTCTAGCTCAGAAATCTCGTGCTAGCTCCACTATCCATACACATTCTTGTCATCTAGGTTACCTGTAAAAGCAAACAAATGAAATTCCTGCCATACATAACTGCGATGGACTGTAGGACCCAAAAAACTCACACACACACTCCCCTCCAGTCACACTACAACAAAGCCCCCTCCCACCCAAATCCCTCACAAACCTAAGTAACAGTGACTCACAAAAGGAGTCAACCACACCTCTACAACCCTTCAGATAGCTGAACATGGTTCCCTGAGATGCTATCTCATGAGGCAGAAAAAAAACACCCATATAGGCACTCAAAGATAAGCATCCGCAACATCCATATATATGAGAAACTTGTAGAAACAAATATAAAAACTAAAAGAAGCAATCAAAAAGTAACCAAAATATATATGTTATAAACTATAGTGCAAACACGACTATAAAACAGTTACAAGAATAATAGCAATTATAATCTAGAAATACTATCACACTGAAGAACAACTTTACTTTGTTAACATTCTATACCTTATGTAAACTGAGGCTCTGCTGACCTGAACCAAAGCAGTGACCATTTGAGAGTCAGTCCAACAGTTGAGCATTCGTATTGTATGTATGCACACATAGAAATGAGAGTGAAAAAGGTACTATAATCAAAAAATGGTTCCAGAATAATTTGAAAGTTCTGCTTATCCAGGCCGCCAAAATCCATGGAAAACTCAACTTTCATTTCGTGTAGCTCCGCTCTGATCTTTGAATGATGGTCTGATAAAACCATTTGCATTTAAGTAACAATGACCTGAACCAGTTTGGTCTTCAGCGCCGAGAGGTCCATTGGACCCTGTGTATGGGCATGCACTTCCCCCGGTGTGTTCGCAGCGGCGGCAGTCGGGGATGAAGCCTGTGTAGTAGGCCGGAAAATTGGTGCTGTTGAACCAGGTGTTTTGCTTGCTTTAGGAGGCATTATGGCGCAAAACTAAATTAGAAACAGTATAAAACTAAACCAAATATAAGAGAAAAGAAAATAAGAAAAAAACAAAAACAAACGGTGCCTGGATTTATTAAGTCAAATTAAATGAACGACTGCCCCACCGAGAGCTCTAACCGCACACCTACACCATGTCGAGCCAAACCGGAAGTCCCACCTGGCTTTTTTTGAAAATTTTAAAGGATAAAAACTAAAGTTTTACAAATTCAAACAATCTAATTTACATGGAGCTTTCTCCACTACCTGTGAATCTCCATACTAAATCTCCCATAGACCTGTAGTGATTTTAATAGTTTTAAAGAAATGGTCTCTGAATACTCAATTTAATCATCAGAAGCTTACCACAGAGGAATAAAATGGAAAAAAACAAAGTTTTACTTGCTCAGTCTGATCCTCATATTTAAATTCTGACAGAAACCTGTCTTAGGCAGCCCATAAGTGACACATATATAGCTCTACAAATCTGTATGGAACTGAAAGAAAACCAAGAGGACATGGAGTAGCTGTTTTTATAAAAACTAATATCTAAATGAAATGATTAAGTATTAAGTATTTTTAGCCCTGAAGGTGGAAAAATGACTCCTTTACCCTAACAGGAATCTACAGGCCTCCTTCTGCTCCTTCTTCTGCAATGGATGAATTAGCTGAGCTTTTATCGCCCTACACTACATAAGAAATGCAACTGGTCTTGTAATGTATCTCACCACTTTTCCTTAAGCAGTTAATCACTGTTCAAACTTTAAGTTAAACACTTACACAGTTAGTCACTGAGTCAACCTACTCAAACTTAAAGGACCAAGTCTACCATGATTGATTAAATTTTTATTCAAAAGAACTGAGAAAATTACTGCCTCAGGAGATTTTGATATTGGTTTCAGCGATCAGTGCACGATCGGGTGCATTACAAATGTATTGTCTTGGCTGCATTGTAAATGAAGGCCTCCTCTTTAAATAAAGGTTGATTGATCAATAGAATGTTGAATTATGTTGAGTTTCAGTGAATTAACACATTATGGAGTATATGTAATGTGCCCTTAACATGCACTGGTAGCAGAGTTGAGACTTCCTATGTTGTACACAATGTCAGAAATTCAGTTCAAATTAAATGAATTTCTAAAAAAGAAATAAAAAAAACAGAATCAGACAAATGCCTTATTTGATGATAAGGTGAATATGTAACTGTGTATTAGATAAATACCTCTGACCAAGTCCTCCTCTAGCAGCTGTATCTGCAAATTGAAGATCTTCTCTTCTACACTGCACAAGTTGTGCTTCATCTTCTCTCTTCTTGTGATCATATAGCACAAGTTCCTCACCTGTAGAAGACAACATTACTCCTATAAAACACTGAGATAGTAGAAAAGGAAACCCCTTAGGAAATATTTGCATTTATTGAAGTATAATTGTATAATTGTATTTAAACCAGCCATTAGGGGTGTAGTTTTTGCACTGCTGGTGCCGGTCCTGAGCCCGGATAAATGGTGAGGGTTGCGTCAGGAAGGGCATCCGGTGTAAAACTTGTGCCAAAACAGATCATAAATATGATGAGCTGCTGAAAGAGAGCAGCTGAAAGCCCTCAGAGCCCAAGACAAGAGTTTAATTTCTTTCCCTTTTTTATTTAACAAAACACGGGAATGAGACTCAAGAGGGATTTCAGAGAGGTGAGGACAGATGAGGGGGAGAAAACCTCTCAGCCATCTACAAAAATTACCGGCTCATCCGTTGGCTTACAGGAGACACAAAGACAAAAATGTGCGCCATGTCCTTTAAAGCCCTTGAGCCCTGTGAGTTGAGCTTGATTGCCACGAGAGGAGGCATGCTGTTTGCCCCTCTTAGCTGGCAGTGGCAGCGCAGGCCTTACATTCAATCTTCAAAAACAAAAACCAAAGAGTTTTCTTAAATTTTGCAAATGATTTTTCAACACAAAAACCCCTGTTTAAGCCACAAATTCGTCAGTAACCAGGCTTTGCATCTAATGGGCAAACCCCCAATGAAACCCACACTTCAATCCCACACAGCTCATCGCCTTAATTAAAACACCTTTGGCCAGTCACTAACACCGAGGTTCACCTAACCACTAGTGTGCACAGTGGATGTGCACTCTTTGCACAGCTGTTTTGGTGTTACTGCTCTTTTAGTTAAAAAAACAAAAAACAAAAAAAAACATGCACATAGACCCAGTGTGCTGCACACAGGGGAATTTGTCCTCCACATTTAACCCATCCCCACACAGTAAAACACTCACGCATGCACACACGCAGGCACACGTGCACACACTAGTGAATTCACACACTAAGGGGCAGTGGAGTGGTTGGCAGCCCTATCCACAGTGCCCGGGGAGCAGTTGGGGAGTTAAGTGTCTTGCTCAAGGGCACTTCAGACCTGCCATTGTCAACCTTGCAGTCACAAGGCTGGTTCCTCAACCACCAGGCCACAGCTAATCCCATTTTAATGATAAGACCAAATTTTTATAGTGAACAATAAAGATATCCTGCTAATTCCCATGTGTTTACTGTATGTTTTAAATGTATACAGGAAGGCACCAGGGCTGGACTGCGGGAATTTTTCAAGCTGGGAATCACATTATGAATCAGGCCACACACATTCACAGCTACTTTAATTGCATGAACAGGTGTTTAGTGTGGTTATATATGAATGTTTAAGACAATACAAAATACCATAATTGCCTACACATTAACTATCATCTCAGTCTGGATTTGCACTCTTTTCAGGATCATTTTCCAAGGACTCTTCCAGAACATTTTCATATGATCTAGCTTATATAACAAATTTTGATTGCACCATGTCTCACCTCTTTTCAACATTTCATATCATATTATGGTCTGTTGTCCCATAATAAAGCATTGCGTTTGAAAATATAAACATATAAATCTACTCCTAGCCAGCATGTCTGACTCACATACAGCAGAGCTCCAATTCATTGTTTTGTGTAATTTTGAGATCACTTCACCTTTCAAAAAATCTATAATGACCTGAATGACCCACCACCTACATAATAGCGGCTCTGTGGTTGTCCTGTGGGGTCCTGATCATTGAATATCAGGGTAAAAGGAGGAGAATAAAGTATGCAGAGAAACAGATGAACTACAGTCTGGATGTAACGCTTCCAGACAGGTAGTTGAGGACGTACAAGCTGGGTTGTATTTATTGAGAGGGTACAAATTAACACTAAGACAAGTAACCATGAAAACAAGGCACACAAGCAGTCACAAAGCCACATAGCCACAAAGACCGACAAGGACTAACAAAAGGCAAGGGACTTATATACACAATCACACTTGACATGGCTGGGACATGATGACGATGGGGCAGGGTTACAAATGGAACACAGCTGGGAATGGGAGGAGACATGACATGTGCTCAAAAGCACATGGGAATGTAAACAAAACAAAGACAGACCACAGGGACGAGACAGATACATGACAGTTGGCCCCTCTCCCAATGCACAACTCCGGGGCGCATAAACCAACAATAGACAGGTCCAGAACAGAAGAGGGACCACGAACAACACAGGACAGAAAGGACTACACATGAACAGGGGACACGACAGGACTCTGTACAGGAACAAACACGCAGACCGGGATTGACACGTAAACAGTGACAGGAACAGGGATAACCAAACCAAACACAGGAATGGGGACAAGAACAGATAAAGGAACCAACACTGGGACAGATATCGGCACAAGGACAGGAACAGACATGGGTTGGTATATGGGCTTGGGCCCAGAACTGGCAAATGTCCCAAAAGTCTTTGGAGCCAGTCTGGGCACAGTTCTGGCGGCGGGCGCCGACCCTCGAACACTTCTCGACAGCAGACGGAGCTCCAGCTGAAGATTCCAGCTCTCGGACTGGATGTGGACTGGAGGTGGATGTGGAGCTGGAGCAGTGAGTTTCAGCTCCCGGACTGGATCTGGAACCGGAGCTGGTGCAGTGGGTTTCAGCTCCCGGACTGGATCTGGACCCGGAGCTGGTGCAGTGGGTTTCAGCTCCCGGACTGGAGCTGGAACCGGAGCTGGTGCAGTGGGTTTCAGCTCCCGGACTGGAGCTGGAACCGGAGCAGCGGGTTCCGCCCTCAGAGCGTCGATGTTGGCGGAAAGCCCCGCCCTCGGAGCGTCGATGTTGCTGCGAAGCTCTGCCCTCCAGACTGGAGCGGAAGCAGCCCCTGACGCCAAGGCAGCCCTCACGGGAGGAGCCGCAGCGCGCGGCACAGACACAACTCGGCTAGGTGGCGCTGCTGAGGCCACTGCAGCTGCTGAGGTCTGAGGGGAACTGGGCTGGACAGTCCTGCGCACATAGCTCAGGAACTGCCACACATCCGACATGTCTTTCAGCCCAGAACCCCCATCAACAGCCCGCCAGCAGGCCTCACCTCTTGCCTCATCCAGCTCGAGGGTTGCAGCGCCAACCCTTAGCGCCCCCCAAAATTCTCCCCACCCTTTGAGGAGCAGTCCTCTGGTGAGGGAGCGCCCCGAGTGCGCCGCCTATGGCATCTCCTCTGGCTGCTGGTCTGCACAGCGTCCTGTTGCTCCATAAAGTCCCCAGAGAATGGGTACCGACGAATAGCTAGTCACGATCCAGCAAACTTGGACAACCCAGCTACGTCCATGATAGGTCGGTCTTTCTGTAACGCTTCCAGACACAGGTAGTTGCGGACGTACACGCTGGGTTGTATTTATTGAGAGGGAACAAATTAACACTAAGACAAGTAACCATGAAAACAAGGCACACAAGCAGTCACAAAGCCACATAGCCACAAAGACCGACAAGGACTAACAAAAGGCAAGGGACTTATATACACAATCACACTGGACATGGCTGGGACATGATGACGATGGGGCAGGGTTACAAATGGAACACAGCTGGGAATGGGAGGAGACATGACGTGCTCAAAAGCACATGGGAATGTAAACAAAACAAACCACAGGGACGAGACAGATACATGACACTGGAATTATTGAAATACAAAGTGCTGCTGTATGATCAGGAGCTGATAGAATGAACAGTGAAAATAAAATAAGAGCAGAATTCCGGGGGAGAGCCAGTATGTTGTGGATTATGTTAATTAAGGATTATGTAAACAAAAAATTGCACTTAATAAAAAATTAATAAAACACATTTTTAAAATAAATTATATTATTGTTGGTTCATGTTTTGGTTTACAAGTAGTAGGCTACAGTAGGTGATAACATGAACAAATTAATTCCAAATATTACACTATATATAATGTTTTGGAGAAAGTCAACATAACCAGACTCACCCTTTCCAGGTCCTGCCTCAGGTGAGTGAAGAGCCTTAGACGGCGGTATAGCACATCTTGCTCTTGTTGAGCCAGATTGTCCACCTCATCTCTCTTTAGTATCACAAGTGGACAATTAAAGTTAGCCCTGCGACGGAGCTTCCAGAACTGGTACAGGTAATCCACATGGGCATTTGGCAGCCCAAGAGTCTCAGCAACATCCTTGGGATCTACCAGTAGGTAAAATTCATCTTCCAGCTCCTGAAGCTTTTGCTTGCGCTTGCTGACCTTCTGCACTTCTGTTTGGTCCTGGTTTGAAAGATCTTCTTGGACTGTCATCAGTTTACCTTCTGGGAGTCCCACAGTTGATTGTCTTGATTCAGCGCTATCTACACTTCCACTGTTTAGGTGCAAGACACTGCTGTGCTCTAAGCAGTAGGACTTAAAGCGCACCTCATCATTTTCTGCAAGGATGGTGCGCATTTCCAGGCCATGATCAAATGCACAGGTCACATGGAAGGCAACAATACAGGCAGGCATGGAGCACTGAGTAAAGCAAAAAGCACCAGTAAGAAAAAAAATGTGTTTTCACTATGAAAAACAAACACATGAATTATACACAAAAAATGAAGGGAACACTTAAATCACACATCAGATCACAATGAACAAAAGATTAATGTATCTTCACTAATCTAAATTGTGTGATTAGTTGAGAACAAAATGACAGTCAATGGAAATCAAAATTGTCAATACACAGAGGGCTGGACTCAAAATCATGCTGAAAATCAAAGTAAAATATTGAAATCATAGACTCGTCCAATTTCTGAAAATTTCATTAGGCAACTCATTCATTAGGCCCCCGCATGCTTGTATGCACACAATGTCTGGGCATGCTCCTGGCGAGATGGAATGTCGTCCCAGACCTGATCAGGGCATCATTGAGCTCCTGGACAGTCTTTGGTGTAACATGGTTGTTGAATACACAGATACATAGAGGTTCTCAATTGGATTCAGGGGAATGTGAGGGTCAATTAATGGTATCAATGCCTTTATCAACTAGGAACTGCCAACACACTCTTGTCACACAAGGCTGGGCATTGCTCTGCATCAGGAGGAAATCAGGGCCTACTGCACCAGCATAAGGTTTGACAATATATACCATTGCCTCTGTCATGTGTGATCAGTGTGAACCTGCTCTCGTCTGTAAAGAGAACGGGGCACCATTGTTTTGGTGTTCTCTGGTAAATGCCAACTGAGCTGCAAGGTGCTGGAGTGCGAGTACAGATCCCATTAGAGGATCTCCGGCTGTCATGTCACCCTCATGGATTCTGCTCCTAATAGTTCAGAAACATCAGTAGTGCTCCTTCTGTTCCCCATTCATAGAGCAGCAGATACAGGTCCTGGTGCTGGCTCATGGCCCATGCCCTCCTGCTCTCCTTGTGTAATGACCTGAGTCCTGGTATCTCATCCATGCTCTTGAAACTGTGCTGGGATACACAGTAGCACATGAAAAGTTCAAGGGGGCCCAAATACTTTCGCAAGGCACTGTACTCCTTGTAGCACATATGGATGTGCCATCCTGGAGGACCTGGATTACTCATGCCACCGGAAGGTGCTGCAGGTTGTAACTGTCTGTGGCCACCACCAGTAAAACCATTCCATTTTTGGGGTTGTCTTGATGTTGCCTCTCTGGTGCACCTGTTCTCACTTTCATTTGCACAAAAGCAAGTGAACTTGATTCACAATAGCTTATATTTCCTAACTTGGCAGACCGATATCCCTGAAGTGTAACTGACTGTGTTCCCTTCATTTTTTGAAGAAGTATACATACAGTGGCATGTAAAAGCCTGGGTCAAATCTTGTCAAAAATGTCTGTTACTGTGCTGAGTAAAAGATGACAATGGGAAATATGACAGCAACATCACTTTATTTCCATATTTTACAGTTTTAAAATAATGAAAAAAGGAAAAAGGCTGAGGCACCTGTCATATTCAGTATTTAGTAACACCCTTTGACAAGCATCATTGTTTTGTTCATCACAAGAGTTTTTGTCCTTTCTTCCTTGCAAAATGATTGTAGTTCTGTGAGAATTTTGGGCCAACCTGGGTGATCTGCCCTTCTGAGGTCTATCCACACATTTTTGATAATATTTAGGTGCAGGACTATGAGGGCCAAGGCAGGGAGCTTGTGCCTCATAAGGTGCCTCCCTGTGGAGATCAAAACACCTTTCCTTTGCACTCACTGCAAAATTCAGTATCAGCAGTTTTCATAAAATCATTTAAACAAGACTGAACCTGGGGACTGACTATGATAAAATGGAACTACAGCAAAGGTATGTTTAAAAACAAGGCAGTATTCTATGAAAAGAAAACCTTCCCAACTGTTTGTTGTGTTTCAGCCAGTTCATTACTACAAGGAAGAATGGAATCAATTAAGTAACAAAATCTCAAGGCTTTGCCATTGCACTTACAATTATCATCATAAATGTGGGACAAGCCTCAAAAGAGGAAGACTTATTAAATAAAATATTTGATTTTGTGAGTCCCCATCTCACTGAAAATGAACAGTCATTGCTTGCCATGTGAAAAGATCTGAACAGCACAATGTATTAGTGATTTGGCACATTTAGCACATACAGAATTCAGATGTTATTTTTCATGTACTTCATAAAGGATTTTCCTTCTATATTTCTGCACAAAATGACCAACAAACTCCAAGATTTTCAAACAAATGAGATAAAAATATTACACTTGTTCATATATTTATTGAGTAAAAAATATCCAATATTACATATCTGACTGTGGAAAAAGTATGTGGACCTTGAGGATTAGCAGATGATTTGAAGGAGAAATGACAATCACGTGATAGTGTTTTTTATTTAAGTGATCTATTAAACAAACAAAGGAGATTTCTGAGAAGCTCAGAAGAAGAATTGTTCATGCACATCAGGCTGGAAAAGATTACAAAACAAACCGAAAGAGTTTGGACTTCACCAATCCACAGTAAGACAGATTGTGTACAAATGGAGGAAATTCAGGACCATTATTACCCTCCCCATGAGTGCTCCACCAACAAAGATCACACCAAGAGCAAGGTGTATAATAGTCCACCAGCTCACAAAGGAACCCAAGGGAACTTCTAAGCTTCTCAAGGTCTTTCTCACATTAGTTAATGTTAATGTTCACAGTTTGGGCTTGTTTGGCTGCATTTGGGATAGGACAGCTCATCACCGATGGAACAATGAATTCTCAATTATACCAGCAAATTCTAAACAAAAATGTTGAGACATTTGAACTGAATCTCAAGATTAAGTGCACCATGCAGCAAGACAACGAAAAGTGGTTAGTCATAGAATGGCCAAGTCCTGACATTAATCCAGAAATGTTGTGGAAGGACCTGAAGCAGCAGTTCATGGAAGGAAACCCACTAGAGCTGAACAGAGTTGAAGGTGGTTTGTTCGGAGGAATGGAGTAAAATTAGTGCAGGACTGATCAACAGTAACCAGAAACATTTATTTACAGTTATTGCTGCACAGAAGGAGTCACACCAGATACTGAGAGCAGGGGGTCACATACTTTTACCCTCAGAAATATGTAATATTAGATCATTTTCCCTTAATAAATAGATGCACAAACGTGATGTTTTCGTCTCATTTGTTTGATTTGTTTTTTTGGTTTACTTTTAGGTGAAAATTATGCAGAATACAGGGTCAACAAACTCTTAAGCACCACTGTATAATAATATACATTAAGGAGGATTAGTTAACAATTACGCAAATAATTAGTTCCTTTGCTTTTCTATCACATTATATATACATTTGTTGATTACAGATTATGTGTGATTCAGTGTGTGTATACCTGAATACATGTGCCTGTGTGTTCTCGGCACAGGTTACAGGACAGGGCCCAGCGACTGGCAGGGATGTGCGACACCTTGGTAATAGGTTCCATCTTCTCAGGGCAGCCAATACTTACCTGGAAAAAGCAATAAAAAACACCACACATCTAAAAACACCCTGCTACACTCCAAAAACAGCATTGATGAATATGCCAATTCATATACTGGATTCATCATAAAGTGTATAGAGAATGTTGTGCCCACAAAGACCCCCAATCAGAAGCCAGGGCTCAACTATGAAGTTTGCAAAGCTCTGCATGCACGTACCACTGCTTTTAAGTCTGGGAACACAGAGGGCTATAGAGACAAAGTGGAAGCACAGTTTAACACATTGTCCCCATTCTGAAAACAGCCAGCATCACTTGCTTAATTGACTGCCACCCAGTTGTATGTATAGTGTAGGTTAATGTGTAAATACTCTATTTGAACTAAATAGGTGTATTTATTTTTCTTCACCTGTGTTTTTACACATCTTTTTTACTACTGCAACGGACTTACTACTGCACGTTTTTCAATCACATTTTCACCTGTGAAATGTGATGTGACAATAAAAAATAAATAAATAGCTAGTAAGGTTTCAGTGTGTTTGACTTATTATTAAACTTATTATTTTACTTGTAATCCAAATAGAGGAAAAGAACAAAAAAGGAAATGAGCCCCATGCAAATGTTTGATCACCTGAAAAGATGTGAGCTCTTGCATAAGTTTCACAAAGGTCTCAGACATTCACTAGCTTGTTATGGCTCTTGTTGCACTAAACCATATAAATATTGCTTTTGTGCACACAGGTTTGGAATATCAAAATTGAGTCTTCATGCAACGAAGTTCAAATTCAAATTGAATGACATTCGAACTTCGACTATTTTTAGCAGATTCAAATTTGACGGATGTTTTAGGGCCAATTTTCCTCTAAGGCGGATTTGAAATCGCTGCTGGTATACAAAACAGAACCATTCATACCGTCAGGTCCAGGCAGCACGAAGCAGATGCAGATATAAACACAGCACTTTAATGGGACAAATGCGTTAAACAGAGTCAAACAGTCCAGATCAATAACAGGCAGGAGAGACAAAACCAGTCTGGACAAACCAGAGACGCAGTCGAAAAACAGGCGAAGATAAAAAGATGGCAGAATAAACACAGGACGAAATGAAAGGCAGGATCAGAAAACGGAACCAGCTCAAACAGACAGACTGATATCGATAAGCATGGGTAGTGTGCTGAGGGCTGCGAGGCAAAGCTAGACACTGAACAGATTGAAAGACTGGATTAAAGTCTCTCCGGACCAGGTGAGTACAATCAGAACTCCTGTGATCGGCAACGTGAGTGAGTCACATGATCAGTCAGGTAATTTTATGATTCAGTGTCATTTAAACAGCATGATGAATTGTTTACAGTACAAAGTGAGTCTGTGACTACCTGTGGCTGATGGCCTGTTTAAGCATCATGTATTTGTGTTGAAAAAGTACAAAAATCTAAGCACAAATGGGCGTATCGGGGTTTATCGGGTGTTCTTGGCCCTGTGTTTACCAAAACCGCACTCGCATTCGACGGATTTGTAGCTAAAAAATTCAAATCCGACGGATGCGTATTTTACTAAGCTCCGTCACATCCCTAATATTTATACACATTGTCCACAAAGAATCTATGAGCATGTGATTTTTGTTTATCATAGAACATCCATTACCTCAGGGATCCATAAGGCACAGCTGACGTGGACCCACTTGGTTCCACTTCGAGTTGGCTTTAAAGCTCCTCCTCTCTTGGGACATAGAAGACATTTGGGCTGCACACCAAGGGCACATGTTCGACACAACCAGTTCCCTGGGGGCACCTTTAAGATGCCATAACATGCCTTTAAGAAGAAAATTATAACACTTTGTCAGTCATCACCAAGAACTCTATTCTTAAGCTGTTCTCAGAAGAATTCAATCTAGCATTTAATAATGCAATAATTTCCCAATTATTTAATTATTTCTAATGGGTAATGACATGGTAATATCATGGTACCAAGCTGTATTTATTAATTAAATGCAGATTTCTTAATTGGAACTCAATAACTAATCAAAAAAATATCCCAATGAAGTATAGAATAATAAAATAGTAAATTAATTGTAACAAGTTGTATTTACCTAAAAAGTATCTGCACATGTTCTAGTCTTTAATAAATTAAACAGTATTGGTATTCTGTAATAAAATGCTTTATGTAAAAGTTTTTAATAAATAATAAGTTGATTCTAATAAATGATTGACTGACAATAAAATGGAAAAATATTCAACTTTAAATACCTATACATACTTTAGTATATATCAGTAACTGATTAATACTAAACAATTATGTATTTTTTGCTACATTTATAGGAATAAGGTTTACAACATTTATTGCATTTTATCTCCTTTACAATTCACCCCATTCTTTTTTATTTTATAATTCTGTTTTATAATATTACAGTTATTAGCCCTAATGCACCAGTTTTCCTGTGTATACATACATAAATATACCTGGTCCATTCCTTTGTTCTGTGCCACATTTTGCCATTTTCACTGCAGTACTGTTTTTCTGTCCTGTATGTTTAAATTGCAATCTATTACATCTATTATACCTCACTTTGCTTTCTCAACACTGTTTATCACATAACCTTGGATTTACTTATTGTTGGATTCTGGACTTTTGCCTGTTCCCAATTAACATCTCCAGGTATGCCCATTAAGCATTGTTTACTACTGGTATTTTGTTTTTACTTAGGACTGTTTTTGACAAGCTCTTTTGCCTAAGCACTTTAATAAAATCTTTGTTGACTGTACGCTGCATGTCTACTTTCTATTCAGTTCTGACAATAATACAAATGGAACATGTGATGTATTTTCCAGCCGTGCTTCTAACAAGGTGACGGTTGTCCAGTCTAGAGACAGTATATGGATGTGATGATGCTCACACTCCTCTTATATCAGAGACAGCGTGTTATACAGAAAATAGGACAGTGTAACTCATGTTCCATATACACGCTAAATGACAGTAGCATACTCACTAACAAGGTCAAAGTAGGTTCATTAATATTTAACTGATACATTACTGAAATAATATTCAGAAAGGATACGTAACTAAATTGTAGATATTTGCAAATCTATGACAAATACTACTTAAAATGTTGCTTCTTGACTGACCATCAGAATTCATAATTGACTTGCATTTTCTTTATTCAGAACAAGTAATGATTTGTCATTAAATCATATAGGGAACATGAAACTAAGTTAACTTTTAGAACCCTAGGCCAATTTGTGGTATGTTTTCATAGTCTGTACTAGTTTGAGACAGACACACATGCAAGATATTGTTATTTTCAGGAGATCGTAGGCTACTTAAATTTGTCTTGAGATGTAAGAATTAAAATATTTTTTTTCTTTTGTTTGACTTTGACCATGTTTTGATCAAATATTTCCTATTAATCATAATTTACTATTACTACATTTTTGTTGTTCATAAGAACCAAAAAACATCTCAGAAATCCTGTTTTAGAGCTGACTGGATTACTTGTAATTATTAGATTGAGAATCATATTTTTAATAATAAGTTCTTCAAAATACTTGACAGTAGTCCAAATAAAATAACAAAAAACCAAAATGAAGCATATGTGCTTTATTATTTTTATTGCCAATGTATCAGTATTCTCCCTTCTCAGCACTTTTATTCTGAAATTTGAACACCGTATGAGCAAAGAAAGAGCGCAAACAGCCCCTCTATTCTCATTTTCCGGTATAACTCCATATTCCTGAACTATCTAACACAAGAAAATAAAAAAGTAAATATTAGTGGTCAACTGAGGCTGATGCCAATATTCAGAGAGCAGGGCAAACAATAAGGGTGATACCTGAAATTCAGGAACCAGTACCAAACTGTACTTTTTGGTACTCTACTCTCCAATAAGAACTAAGACACTGCCAACTATTCCCTGGTTCATCTAATCACTGTGCAAACTCAATGATCACATCACCACCACATGTACACTCTCATCTACTCAAAAGCAATTACACTCTGAATTACCAGAGTACTAACCTGTGCATCTTCCCTGTGTCTGTATAAATACCTGTTTGTTTTCTGTGTACTTCTGTGTTTTCCTACTTACCAAAATATAAAAAGAAGTAATAACTTCAGAGAGGAGTGCTTTGTGATTGAAGATTCCTTTTTTTATGAAGAAGGAGAAAAGGAGAAGAGAGAACTTGAGAGGCACTCAAGGAAAGAAGAGAGGTAAGGCAAAATGCTCACACTCTCTCAGCCTTCTTTACCCAAATACTGGCACAGATTCTTAGGGAATGTTTATATAGAGGTTTATATAGCTCTGTCTCCACCAGAGGCTGATCAGGGTTGACTTGATTCCCAACAGTGTAATGCCTCCCCCGCTGGACATCAGTTTCACTTATTTGTTTGAGAAGGAGAGCAGGTTCTCTTCTACCATGCTTTACTGTTTTGTATGGTTGTGTCCAAGCAAGAAATGAGTCTCTAATAGAAAAGCTTCAATGCAATTGAAAGTAAACATTTTGACATTTGTACTGGTTTACTATGGGTGCTTATTTTAGTAAACATACCTGGTGTACACAAATGTTGCACTTGTCACAGAAAACCATCTCATTGCCATCCTCGCCTTCAGGTGAACGGCACACATCACAAACTACATCTTCATCATACTCAATTCCCAAGCCCTCCTGTGCTTCAATAGCTTCTTGCATGTTCTCTTGACACTGCCTCTCCAACACCACGAGAACTTGCTCCATGGTCAGTTCATCCAACTCTGGAAGTGCTGCCACAAATATTGTGTCAGATTACATGAATGGGGTCTCACTCAGACAATGGTGTATTTGTGCTATGTTCAGTTTAAGGTAAAATTCAAATTCATAAAAATAAAACAAAAATGGTGATTATACAAGTAAGAAGTTCCTTCAACTCATTATACATAAAATAAAGAGGCTTCATTTTACCTGCCTCATTTTAATAGCTACATGATTACAAAGTAACATGAAAACCCTTCAATGCATTAGTTCTTTTTTTATTCTTTATCTGGGTTTAATTTAACCCACAAAAATATCTAAAACTAGAATAAACTAATGGAAACATTACATTAACACATCACTACAAAATTACTTGATGGGTAAATGTGGATGCAAAAAAATATGCCGTAACATCACACTGCAACTTCAATAAATTATCATCCAATGGACTAAGAAAGCTTTCTGTTATGAGGTTAAGCCATACTTCAATTTCTGTACAGCATGCTATGATTCATACCTAGTTCTCTGAACTCTGCATTAACAAGTTCAAGCCAGTTCACATCCAGATCATCCAGATCATACCGGCTCATTGAGGCTGGAAGAATCCGAGAGCTTCTTAATCTTAAATCTGACTGGTCTCGGTGTTGAGTTGGTGAAAAGAATGGAATCCCACTCACCTCAGGAAGCACCCTAAAAACACAGAAAAATCAAACATTGGTAGTAAGTCAATTAAATAGCAAGAAAAAACAAAATACTGAAGAAACCATTAAGATTGCATTAAGGCATTAATGCATTAAAACATTTATAATGTTCCATTTAGATTTTTAGGTAGACTAGACTAAGTTTTGAAAATTTTAAACCTGGAATGTTTTTGCAAAAAGACCCCATCTCAATGGTAAAGTAAAAAATAGAGGAAAAGCTTCAAAATAGAGTAAAACAAGAAATTGAGAAATTGTGGGGTTTTTTATTTAGCCTTTTTACTTTACCATTGAAATGGGGTCATTTTTGTGAACACCTTCATAGAGTTAAATTTTCAACCAACTAGCATTTGATCAACAATGCTTGTTTCCAGTTTGCAACCAGCGCCTTGATGTTCAATTCAACACAGTGCATTTAACATCAATAAACACTGATTTACCAAACCAAGTGTTGAGAACAAAATAGTAATAAATAATAACAATAGACAGCTATGAGGAGAAGCTGTGAGATGTTTTAATGAACACAGTGATGGAAAACCTCTAGTTTTTTGTGAACATTGCACCAAAATATCTGACCATGAGTTGGAACACCTGGATGACCCTGCAGCATTACAGAGTATAACGTGCAATCTCAGTGGATTAACAGCCCTACTTTACACTTTTTCCAGACCTCACTAACACTTCTGGGACATTTTAGCAATTTTATTGCTTATTATGAGTATGTGTGTTAAAGAATGAGTTCTGATTCTCTGTTCTCATAAGCAAAGAGAGAAAAATGGTAAAGAGCTTAAACTTATAAACATAGACACTGCATGTTAATAAGGTCAGCTTAGCTTACTCACATAACACAGTTTGTGGACCAAGTACCTCTCCTCAAAGAATCCCAGCCACGTCAACCCTTTGCTGAAGAAGACCCATCTGATTTTGTATATATTTAGTTATATTCTATATTTTTTTAACTATTATTAATTGGCGTTAAGTTGATTCAGACTCCTGGTGACCACATGGATGGTGTTCCCCCAGAATGTTTTTGTTTTCTGTTTGGGTCTTCAGGGATCTGAATGGTTGGGTCACTATTCTCTGAATTGCATTCATCAACCTAGAAGCTGGTCGTCCTCTTCCTCTTTTACCTTCAACTCTTCCAAGCCTGATTATCTTTTCCAGTGAATTGGTTCTTCTCATAAATGTGTCCAAAGTAAGACAGCTTCAGCCTAACCATCTGGGCTTACAGGAAGAGCTTAGGCTTGATCTGATCCAGGATCCAGTTTTTTGTCTTCTTTGCTGTCCAGGGATATCTCAGAAGTCTTCGTCCAACAAGTTCAAAGGCTTTCACGACTGTACAGAACCAAAGAGAAAACCATTCTGATCTTTATTTGTAAAGACAGAGCCTTCATCCTTGTCCTGCCAAGTGACTGTGTCAAATATCTTCAGTACCTGATTACTGTAGGACTCGTAAACCACACTGATATTTATTTAGCAAAAAGGGCAAAAGAGAACACACACCTGACTGCAGGCTTAGGAATGGCCTCCATGTTGGCTGGGACCTGAACACCTTTCTCCCATTCCTGTCTCCATGAATCTGACAGAACATAGAATTCCTCAGGGTTCATCTGGGCAGAGTCAGGCAACTTCATGGCAGTTATAAAATCTGTCCGAAACACCTGCAGTAACAAAAGGTTCATACAAAATAAAACAAAAGAAACTACGCCAACAATTACATGTCTTGCAAAATGATTCACTATTCAATGATAAAAGATTCTTCCCTAAGAAGGGGCAGCATTGACCTGTGAATCATTAAAAAAGGTTTTACACATAAAATAATACTGAAAAGATGAAGCCCATAGGCAGCATACATCCAATTCTTCTTTTCAAAACAAGTGTTTTCCAATTAAAAAGGTCGGTCTCCTTTAACACTGGTCTGTGTTTAATGTGGCCTGTTCCCTCCAATGAGTTTGATGCCCCTGATTTAAACCATTCAAAGATGATTTCTCAAAAATAATTACTTATGAATGGGTTAAGAACATCATAAACTCCCAACTTCACACAGCGGTCAGTGTGCTAAGTTAGATTCTGTTGTAACTCTTGCAGATCATGTTGTAACTCTTGCAGATTATGTTGTAACTCTTGTTTAACCTTGTACCTTTCCTGTTAGGTGTGGCTTCGGGTTAGTTAAGGTGTGAACGGAAGGGGAGTTCCAGCTTGCATGTAAATTGAGATTTGAAAAAACTTATTTCAGCATGTGTTTCTCTATTCCTGCTGTCTCCTCCTGCAACACCCCAAAGATGTAAACACTGTGGCAGAACGTGCAGTACCAGTAACCTCATTTACCTGCCTGCTTCATCAGATTCTCAGGTGATGGTAGCTGGGGGGACTTTGGAATTGCCAGTCTGCAGTACAGAAAGCTGACTTCATTTCGGCCCTGATGTCTGCCCAATCTCAACTTCCTGGCACTAACAGAGACATGGATCACCCCAGAGAACACAGCAACTCCAGCTGCCCTGTCCTCTGCCATTACTTTCTCTCTCTCTATGAAGATTCAGCGAGGTGGAGGCACAGGCTTGTTTCACATCTTGACATTTCTTCATTCTAATTCCATGCTGTTGCAGCAGCTTTTCCCACCAATTTCCACATCATTGTTCTCTATTAACCTGCTGGTCCATTGGGCATGTTCACTGCTGAATTGAACACTCTCCTGAGTTGTCTCTCTGTTGAGACTTCACTTATTCTCACTGGCAATTTCAACCTTCCATTTGAGAAACTGCAATCATTATGCCTCCTCCAACGTCTGCCTTCATTTGACCTCACCTTTCATCAGTCTGGTTCAACACACAAGGCAGACAACCATCACTTGTTCTTCACACTCTCCACCCTTCTTTTTCCAGAACCCACAGTCTCCTCAACTTCTTCCACCTTTCACTGTAATCTTCACTCTCTCTATCTCCACTGTCTCTTACCTCCACTATTCTAACCACCCTTCCACATTTTGATTCCTTCTCCTCCCTCCCACTGAAAACTGTTACAAGCACTTTCCTCTCATCCATCTCCTCTTCAGTCAACCTTCTCTGCCCTCTCTCTCCAAAGCCTGCAAGAACCTTCAGACCTAAACCATACCTGACAGAGGTTCTGTGCAACAACCAAAGAAGGTAGAAAAAATTGCAACAGTGTTCAGACCTTGGTGCTTAGCCTCTCCTTTCTCAATTTTCAGTGAAAGTTCTTGCTGCAAAATTATCCTTTTACAAGGAGAACCTAAAAGCATTGGTGTCTGATCCACACAAGTTCTCCTCTGTCTTCTCTTCTCTTACCATACTCCTCCTACCCTGGAAGATTCTGTCACCTTATTTGAGGAGAAGGTTGACAAAATCTGTCTTACATCTAACAATCTGCTAGACTCATGGACATCAGCAATTACAGGCTAGTATCTCCGACCAGTCCTTCAACGCTGTCTATAGTCAGCTATCTGGCATTCTCACCCAGAACAATCTACAGGACCCAAACCAGTTTGGCTTCAAACCAGCTCAATCAACACATACTGCTCTCCCTGCTGTCACTGAAAACCTCCACACTTCATGATCAGCTTAATTATTATCTGTTCTAATTCTCCTTGGCTTCTCTGCAGCCTTTAACACAATAGACAACAAGATCCTCCTGTCAGTCCTCACTAAACTTGGAATCACCGGTTCTGCATGGTAATGGTTTACATCATACCTGGAGTAGTGTTCTTACCTTGTAACATGGCAGGGAGCCATATCTGCCCCATGCAGACTCACCCTGATCTCGCTATTTCCTTTATTTCACTGGTCATGTCATGAGCAGGCACAAAGCCATGGTGTAGTTGTGGATGACCAGCTCATGTTGCAAGAGTCTGTCATATTTCTCTTTACAACATCAGGAGAATTCCACCTTTTCTGTCTAGAGAGGAGCTCAGGTGCTTATTAAGTCTCTTGTCATTTCAGCACTAGACTACTGCAACTCCCTTCTAGCTGGCCTTCCTATGTGACAATCAGACCCTTCAACTGATTCAAAGCACAGTGGAACAATTAGTCTTCAGTGTTCCCAAGTTCAGCCATGTAGCTCCTCTGCTGCTTCCCATAGCTGAACATCAGATTCAGAACCCTGATGCTGGCCTACAAAGTTAGAAATGGACCGGCACCTTTCTGTGATCTGTACCAAGAGCCCTTTGAGCATCAAGTACAGCTTGGCTTGACCCACCATCCCTCAAGATGTAAGGAAGACCAGCATCTAGACTTTTCTTTCCTGGAACCAAAGTGGCAGAACAAACTTCCCCTGGGGGTCTGAACAGCTAAGTCACTCGCTGTCTTCAAACACAGACTGAAGACCATTTCTTTCACGAGCATTTATCTCATCAATTAAGGATTATAATTAGACTAAATCTTGCAGGTATCGAGATATAACCTGATATTTGTATTTGGCAGCAGCTAAGCTTGAGGAATCTCTGGATTCAAGTCTCCACAAACTAGACGTTTCGCTGGATAGGAGCATCTGCCAAATGTCTGAAATGTAAATGACTAGACAATACCCGCAATGTCCGTTCAAAAATTCCTGTAGTTATCAGTAATCAGCCTAGGATCAGTAGCACTACAACGATAGGAAAAATGAGAAATGGCATGCAACCTAAAAATACTATAAACCTGAAAACCTTATCCTCACTGACCTTCTTGCAAACCTGCAGTTTTGTCTTGATCCTGCAAGTCTTTAAGCTTTATGAAAAATACTATAATCTATAACCTCAGTTTTAAGAACATTTTAAGGTACATTGTAAACTGATGTTGCATTAATTGGGACAGAATATGAGAAATGCTACTAGAAGACATCTGATAAGAATTGAAAAGTTATGTTTCAAGATCCACCTCAGATTGAGGATTTTATTTTGCGATTAGTGCAACTTACTGCGGTTTCAATAACAGGACAGGACAGGGAGAGTGAAACAGTGTATGAAACAAGAGCCTATGATGCATCTGCTATTTGATTCAATATGATGATGAGTATAAGAACTGGTGTGTATGTGTTGTTTTCAGGAAATACAGTGCCTCCAAGTAGTATTCAACCCCCTGCACATTTTGCAAATTTAACAAGTTGCAAATAAGTTAGAGCCTTCAAACTTTGAACAAGAGCAGAATTTATTAACAGATGCCTAAATATTACAAACAAACAAAAAAGTTGCTCAGTTAAATTATAATACATTTTAAACATAAATATTTGGGTCAATTATTATTCAACCCCTAGGTTTAATATTTTCTAGAAAAACCCTTGTTTGCAATTACAGCTATTAATAATTTTTTATAAGACCTGATCAGGCCGGCACAGGTCTCTGGAGTAATCTTGGCCCACTCCTCCATGCAGATCTTCTCCAAGTTGTCTAAGTTTTTTGGGTGTCTCATGTGGAATTTAATCTTGAGCTCTTTCCACAAGTTTTCAATTGGGTTAAAGTCAGGAGACTGACTAGGCCACTGCAACACCTTGATCTTTCCCTCTTGAACTAGGCCTTGGTTTTCTTGGCTGTGTGCTTGAGGTTGTTGTCTTGTTGGAAGATGAAATGAGGACCCATTTTAAGATCCTTCATGGAGGAACAGAGGTTCTTGGCCAAAATCTCCAGGTAGGCTGTGCTATCCATCTTCCCGTGGATGTGGAGCAGATGGCCAGGCCCCTTGGCTGAGAAGCAGCCCCACAGCATGATGCTGCCACCACCATGCTTGACTGTAGGGATGGTATTCTTGGGGTCGTATGCAGTGCCATCTTGTTGCCAAACGTCACGGGTGTGGTTGGCACCAAAGACCTCGATCTTGGTCTCATCAGACCAGAGAACCTTAAACCAGTCTGCCTCAGAGTCCTCCAAGTGATCATAAGCAAACTGTAGATGAGCTTTGACATGGTGCTTTGAAAGTAAAAGTACCTTACGGGCTCGTCTGGAACAGAGTGCGGTGGAGTACGTAACTTATGGTATTGACTGAAACCAATGTCCCCACTGCCATGAGATCTTCCCGGAGCTAACTCCTTGTTGTCCTTGGGTCAGACTTGACTGTTCGGACAAGCCTGGCCTCAGCACGGGAGGAAACTTTGAAAGGCTGTCCAGGCCATGGAAGGTTAACAGTAGTTCCATAAGCCTTCCACTTCCGGATGACAGGTAGGCCCAATTCTTTGGAAAGGGTTTTATACCCCTTGCCAGCCTTGTGACCCTCCACGATTTTGTCTCTGATGGTCTTGGAATGCTCCTTAGTCTTTCCCATGTTGACCATGTATGAGTGCTGTTCACAAGTTCAAGGAGGGGCTTAAATAGTCAGAAAAGGCGTGAAAAACAGATAATTAATCCAAACATGTGAAGCTCATTGTTCTTTATGCCCCAATTACTTCTTAATACTTGAGGGAACCAAACAGAATTCTGGTGGTTTGAGGGGTTGAATAATAATTGACCTACTGAATAAACTTTTCACAATTAAAAAAAAAAAAAAACAATAAACAAAGAAATAACATTCTTTTTTGCCACAGAGCATTTCACATGTCTAGGCTGATCTACAGTCCAAATGTCACAATGCCAAGTTAACTCTGAATATGTAAACCTACAAAATGGGCAGGGGGTTGAATACTACTTGGAGGCACTGTATGCAGGGCAGTAAAGATGCAAAGTTGAATGGACCAAACAATAAAGATCAAGGAAGATCTCTACAGGCTGACTCAACATGTATACAGTCATATGAAAAAGTTTGGGCACCCCTATTAATCTTAACCATTTTTATTTATAAATATTTGGGGGTTTGCAACAGCTATTTCAGTTTGATATATCTAATAACTGATGGACACAGTAATATTTCAGGATTAAAACGAGGTTTATTGTACTAAATGAAAATGTGCAATATGCATGAAACCAAAATTTGACAGGTGCAAAAGTATGGGCACCTCAACAGAAAAGTGACATTAATATTTAGTAGATCCTCCTTTTGCAAAAATAACAGCCTCTAGTCGCTTCCTGTAGCTTTTAATGAGTTCCTGGATCCTGGATGAAGGTATTTTTGACCATTCCTCTTTACAAAACAATTCCAGTTCGGTTCATTTTGATGGTCTCCCGCTTCAAATCATCCCACAGATGTTCAATGATATTCAGGTGTGGGGACTGGGATGGCCATTCCAGAACATTGTAATTGTTCCTCTGCACGAATGCCTGAGTAGATTTGGAGCGGTGTTTTGGATCATTGTCTTGCTGAAATATCCATCCCCGGCGTAACTTCAACTTCGTCACTGATTCTTGAACATTATTTTTAAGAATCTGCTGATACTGAGTGGAATCCATGCAACCCTCAACTTTAACAAGATTCCCAGTGCCGGCATTGGCCACACAGCCCCAAAGCATGCTGGAACCTCCACCAAATTTTACAGTGGGTAGCAAGTGTTTTTCTTGGAATGCTGTGTTTTTTTGCCGCCATGCATAACGCCTTTTTGTATGACCAAACAACTCAATCTTTGTTTCATCAGTCCACAGGATCTTCTTCCAAAATGAAGCTGGCTTGTCCAAATGTTCTTTTTCATACCTCAGGTGACTCCGTTTGTGGCGTTCTTGCAGAAACGGCTTCTTTCGCATCACTCTCCCATACAGCTTCTCCTTGTGCAAAGTGCGCTGTATTGTTGACCGATGCACAGTGACACCATCTGCAGGTCTTTGGAGGTGGTCTGTGGATTGTCCTTGACTGTTCTCACCATTCTTCTTCTCTGCCTTTCTGATATTTTTTCTTGGCCTGCCACTTCTGGGCTTAACAAGAACTGTCCCTGTGGTCTTCCATTTCCTTACTATGTTCCTCACAGTGAAAACTGACAGGTTAAATCTCTGAGACAACTTTTTGTATCCATCCCCTGAACAACTATGTTGAACAATCTTTGTTTTCAGATCATTTGAGAGTTGTTTTGAGGAGCCCATGATGCCACTCTTCAGAGGAGATTCAAATAGGAGAACAACTTGCAATTGGCCACCTTAAATACCTTTTCTCATGATTGGATACACCTGGCTATGAAGTTCAAAGCTCAATGAGGTTACCAAACCAATTTTGTGCTTCAGTAAGTCAGCACAAACTTTTTCATATGACTGTATAATATACAGTATCAAAGAAAAGTGAGTTCACCCCTCACATTTCTGTATATAGTTTATTATATATTTTCCTGCGAAATGAAATGAAAGCTGAATATAATTTAGAGTAATCATAGTACAACTTAAACAGCAGTTTAGTTTTACTGTCTTCTGAACATAACTCAACACACAGCCATTAATGTGCAAATAGCTGCCAACAGAAGTGAGTACAATCTGTTGAGGTACAAGATGTTATCATGTGAGCTGCCTGTCACACAAGCTGATGACTCTCAGAAACATGTCTTCTGATGCTGTTGTGGATTTGAATCTGTCTGACCTCTTCCTGATGATGCAGGAAACTGTACTCTTAACACACTGGATTTTAAACTGCTTCATTTTAGAGTTGCTTTACATGTCTTCCATTGTCAAGTGTATATTTATAGTCATAATTAGGTAGAGAGGGCAGTAACACAGTCTGTTCCAACACTGTTTTAATCCAGGCAATTTGATTATCTGTATCAAAAATCACTGAATTCATGAAGCTCAATTTATTTTCCGTTACAGAGCAGCTGTAAGTTGTTAATCATTTTTAAGTTTTTATTTTTTATTAGGGATGTGACAGAGCTGAGGAAAATCTGCATTCGTCGGATTCGAATTTTTAATACAAATCTGTCAAATTCGAATGCGAATGCGGTTTTGGGAAACACAGGGCCAAGAACACCCGATAAGCCCTGATAAGCCCATTTTTTCAACATGAATACATGATGATTAAACAGGCCATCAGCCACAGGTAGTCATGGACTCACGGTGTACTATAATAAATTCATCATGCTATTTAAATGACACTGAATCATAAAATTATCAATCATTTATTATTATGTAATTAACTAATTATGCATTCTTACACAAAAAAACATATCTCAGCTAGTAGTGCAGAACTGTGTGTTTACTACTGTTTTGTGTTTTAAACTTGTTTTCTTACCACATTCAGACATTTTCATTATTTATTTATGTAAAGCGAAAGTATAAAGTAAACAACATTCACCATTAAATTGAAATGAACATTGGTGGTCTCTAAAAGATGACCTGCAGTGTGGAAATCAACGTGTGTCATGCACCCCTCAGTTTCCCTGGACTCCAATTCCCAGAATCCTTCAGTTTGTCACCTGACTGATCATGTGACTCACTCATGTTCCCCATCACCAGAGTACTGATTGTATTCTAGCTTTGCCTCGTAACCTTCAGCGCCCTGCCCGTGTTTATCGTTATCAGTCTGTCCGTGTTTGACCCGTTTCCATTTTCTGACTCCTGCCTTTTTTCTTGTCCTGTATTTAATCTACTGGTTATTGATATTCGCCTGTTTTTCGACTTCGTCCCTGGTTTGTCCATTCTGGTTTTGTCTCTCCTGTCTGTTATTGACCTTGACTATTTCACTCTGTTTTTCACATTTATCCCCATTAAAGTGCTGTATTTATATCTGTGTCTGCGTCACTCTGTCCGGTCCTGACTGAACGGTTCTGTTTTATATGCCAGCAGCAATTTCAAATCCACATTTGTTGAATTCGAATTTGCTAAACATCGTCAAAGTTCAAATGTCATCGAATTCGAACTATGTCCTATCCTTATTTAGTTTAGGACTGCTGTAAGATCAATCGTCTCAGTCATCTTTTGAATGCAAACCCAAATCTATTCATTGCACTGCAACTTTGCTTTTCAGTACTTTGTAATAAGCAGAAGGCATGTGTGAACATGAGTAGGTGGAATTAGGGTTGAGCTGGTGAAAGCAAAAGTATTGAGACATCTAAACATTCACTGAAATCATGAGGTCATACTGATTTTGGTAAAGACCTACTATCCAGGAAAGGTTTTGAAATAGTTTTGTTTTCAAAGAGTTTAGAGCATTGCTCTGAGAATTTTATTGCATTCAGTGACAAGCGCATTAGTGAGGTCAGGTCAGATGATCACCACCCCACCTCATCCCAAACTCATCCTCAACTTACCACTCTAGTCCATATCTGGCATTAGACTTAAAGTCAAGCTGTTTGTGTGCATTCATAAATCTGTGTCAGTAATGAGTGCAACTTAAAGTAGCTGAATGCATTCACTTAAAAGGGTGTCCAAATACATTTGGACATATAAGTGTATGATACTCAAGCTATATGTCTTTTAGCTCACCTAATATTTTATGTTTGAAATATTTACATATTGCTCAGCTTGGATAAAGCTCTTTCACTTAATAGTAGGTATAATTTAAGCTGTTTACATTAATATTTGTTGTTCTGTACGCCATGTTATATTTAATTTTAGATAACAAATTCTTTCATATTACAACCTAAACTTAAGTAAACAAATACTTACATAACCACAAATTTTTAATAAACATGCAAATCGCACAGACATGACAAAGTGCCCTTTGGCCAAATGTTGTCTGTTACTAGAATAAATAAAAATGAAAATACAAATTAAATGTTTCATGGCAACTCACTTCAGATGGTTTCCGCTGTTCTTGCCGTACACACATGCTACTGGTTCCAGTGTTTTTTGACGGCCGTGCGCATGTTGTTACTTGGCCTGCAAAACAAAACCAAAAGGAATTAATAAAATGAAAATGAGAAGAAAGGAAATAAAATGGAAGGAAATAGAAGGCAACAGTGAAGAAGCAGAAGGAGTAGGAGAAGAGTGAGGAAAAAGCAGAAAGGTAAAAAAATAGAGAAAATAACGTAACACCATTTTACAGTGTAAGTAACAATGTGATTACATTTGATTAATTGCTTAATAAGGAAGAGTACAATATGTTTCATGATATATTTACTTTTTTACAACTTGTAACAAATCCTATTTATACATATATATCTTTCTCCTCTTTTACTGTTTCAGTCTGATCTCACAAGTGGACATTTGGAGGACAGTGCTAGGCAGCTGATTAGAGGAACATATGACTGCTTAAAGCTGGGACACAGTTTGAGAAAGCATTTGTAAAGCTCTGAAGTTTCCAAAGTCTGAGATATTGGTAACGAATTGTGAGCTCAATCTGCTGAATGCACCCATAATGTGTACATAACTCTTTTAAACTCCAAACTAATTACTCTTCAACAGGGCTTTGTTGAAGCACTTTGTACACTAGCTTCTCACCAGCCCAGCCTTCTCTGTTCAACAGTTTCTTACTGTCAGTGGTGTCTGAGTCATTGCTACTGGTGGAGTACTTCCTCCTCTTCTTTTCATTCTCCATCTGTGATTAAAAGACAAGAAACAATAATATCAACAGAAGAGAAAATAACAGATGGGTCAGCATGTAACTACAGACTGGTAATGATTCCAATAAAGGTCCATGGTCACTGACCTCACTTATGAACTCACAAAAAGAAGAGACGTGACATAGGAAACTGGTAACAGTAATGGCCCTCCCTGTCTGTGCTGGGCCTTTTTCTTATTATAGAGGGTCAATGACATACAGCCTTATAAACATGCTCTCTTAGCTCTGGATCATTTAACTCAGATGACTGAAGATATGTTCTTGCTTGAAGAAACAAGGCAGAACTGAACATGAACATGCTGTCCTTGCTCCTCTCCGCCTTGTCTCTGCCCTGGTACCTTCCAATTGGTCATCAGTTCTGCAAAGTCTCTGAGCATTTCTGACCTGTGCCTTTATTAAGATTTTATTAAGTGTCTGCCTCCTGTCTTTTATTAACAATGATCAAAAACAGGCCCTCAGCAGATACCAATGAACTCTCACCATTCAGAAGTTAATGGGGGGGTTCCATGTCCACAAAAGTAGAGTAGATGAGATGGAGGGTCACATAATAACTACAGACAAACAAGACAAATTCCTGTCTTGTGCTCACCAAAAATGACCTAACTGGAGGCCAAAGTTAAGGACTGGAAGATCTATTGTTTTTGGTGTGTTGTTCATTTATTTATTTAGCAATTGCACATCCATACATGCTGTTGCAAGAAGGTTTGCTGTGTCTCCCAACACAGCCTCAATAGCACAGAGGAGATACCAGGACACAGACCCTTACACAAGGAGAGCAGGATATGGCTGTTGAAGGGCAGCAACCCTGGTTATCATAAACAATGTCTCTGTACTTCACTGCAGTCACCTTTTCCTCAACCCTGACTAGTCTCTCAGTTCCTGTTGCAGAAAAAACATCCCCACAGCCTGATGCTGCCACCACCATGCCTCACTGCAGGAATAGGATAGGATAGGATAGAACTTTATTGATCCCTTGGGAGGTGTTCCAGAAGCAGCATAATTACAGAAGAGAAAAAGTAGAAAGAGATAATAATTTAGTAAGGAAACACTATATAAATATAAAGAATATATAATATAGACACTATATTATAATATACAATATATATAAATAGTGCACACAAAAGAGTCATGTAGGAGGAGGAGGGTATTGCACATTAATATGATTATTGCACTTGAACTGTATATTGCACCAATTCCAGGTGTGTTGTGGTTGTGGGTTTTGGATTACTGGTTGGTTCCTACCCGTTCCCGTCTTCCATCCTCCTTTTAGCCTCCTGTTCAGCTTTGTGCCAACCACAGAGCCAGCCCACCTGATAAGTTGTGTCAGCCTGTATGTGTCCTTGGATATGCTGCTCCCCCAGCACACCGCAGTGTGGAACAGGACACTGGTGACCACGGAGTGATTAAACATCCACAGGAGTTTCCTGCAGATGTTGAATGACCGTAGCCTCCTCAGAAAGTACAGCCTGCTCTGTCCCTTAGTGTACAGGTGGTCGATGTTACATGACCAGTCCAACTTTCTGTCCAGCCACAGCCCAAGGTACTTGTAGGAGTCCACAGCCTCCATCTCATCTCCCTCAATCAGAACTGGTTGTGACTTTGGTCTGGACCTCCCAAAGCCA
The DNA here is from genome assembly GCA_034509495.1 of Acestrorhynchus altus. Lineage (NCBI taxonomy): Eukaryota > Metazoa > Chordata > Actinopteri > Characiformes > Acestrorhynchidae > Acestrorhynchus > Acestrorhynchus altus. Next base: position 4,971,739 of record CM067516.1, on the reverse strand, counting down.
ATGACCAGCTCCTTGGTCTTTGAGGTGTTGAGCTACAGATGATTCCTGTGATACCAGGCTGCAAAGTTCCTCACCAGGCTCCAATACTCCTCCTCACTCTTGTCCCTGATACACCCAACTATGGCTGTATCATCAGCAAACTTCTGGATGTGACACAGTTCTGAGTTGTAGCAGAAGTCTGCTGTGTACAGGGTGAAGAGAAGAGGGGCCAGCACTCTGCCCTGGGGTGCTCCAGTGCTGCTGATCACAGTGTCAGATGTGATGTACTTCAGCCTGACATACTGCAGCCTGTCTTTGAGGTAGCTGGAGATCCAGGTGACCAGGCAGGGGTCCACACGCCTCCCATTCAGTTTGCCCTGAAGCATAAGGGGCTGGATAGTGTTCAAAGCACTTGAGAAGCCCAGAAACAGGATCCTCACTGTGCCGTTCCCCTTATCTAGGTGCGAGTTGGCTCTGTGTAGCAGGTAGATGATTGCGTCTTCCACACCAACACCTGCCTGGTATGCAAACTGCAGACCATCCTGGGCATGTTGCACCTGGGGTCTGAGGAGACAGAGGAAGAGCCGCTCCAATGTCTTCATCAGATGGAAAGTGAGTGCCACCGGTCGGAAGTCATTCAGCTCACTTGGCCGGTTCTTTTGGAACTGGAACAATGCATGATGTCTTCCAGAGGGCAGGCACTCTCCCCACCTGCAGGCTGAGGTTGAAGAGAAGCTGGAGTGGCTCACCCAGTTCTGCAGCACAGGTCTTCAGCAGTCAGGGACATATTTTGTCAGGGCCTGCTGCTTTCCTGGGGTGAAGCCTCTACAGTTGACCTCTGACCTGGTCTGCAGTGAAGAAAGAGGTCTGTGTTGTTGTGGTGGATGGGGGGAGGAGGAGTAGGAGGAGGCAGTTGCTGTGGTGGGTGTGGGAGGATGTGTTGAGGAAAGAAGGAGAGATGGATGCAACGAGGGAGAGGGTGGGGGGTACATGGGCTGGTTGAACCGGTTGAAGAAGTTTTTTCGCCTTCTCCACTGTTCCCTCCACAACTGTAGTCTTGGTATTGTGGCCTGTGATGGTTTTCACATCTTCCCAGACCTCCCTCATGTTGTTCTCCTCCAGCTTCCATTCCACCTTCCTCCTGTACCTGTCTTTGGCCTCCTGCAGACAGTGCCTTAACTCTTGCTGTGCTGCTCTCAGCGCCTCCCTGTACCTGCTCCAAAAGACAGCCTTCTTCTTGTTGAGGAGAGCTTTGACTTTCTGTGTTACCCATGGCTTTTTGCTGGGGTAACACCATACAGACTTTGCGGGGGAAAACCATGTCTGCACAGAAGTTGAGATAATCTGTAAGACTGTGTCATCCCCTCTATGTCCTCACAGTGTGGGCTAAGCAGCACATCCTAGTCAGTGGTGTCGTAACAGTCCCTGAGAGTTCTTTCCACTTCTGGAGACCACCTCCTGATGGTTCTGGTGGTTGCAGGCTGTCCTGTTGTTTCTTGTAGGAGAGTCCACACACTGGTGAAAAGTAGCCAAAGTAGAGTCCAAAGTAACGTGATTAAAGTCTCCAGAAATGATCATGAATGCCTCAGGGTGCTGTATCTGCAGCTTTGCAGTAACAAAATGTATTTGCTCACATGCAGCGGCTGCGTCTGTGCTTGGAGCAATGTAAAGGCAGACGGTGATCATTTGACTGAATTCACGGGGGACGTAGTAGGGAGGCTTGTCCCTTTGTTCTCAGGGCCAGCAGCTCCTCTCTCAAATACAAGAAGAGAAAACTGGCTCCTGGTTGCATTTTCGGAGTAGAAAATATCCATAGGATATGTAGAAGAACACACTCTGTCCACGTCAGAGGAGCAAAGTATGTGGAAATGTGAGAAAGGGGGGCTTCCTCCAGACGTGTTTGGAATTCAGTCAAAAATTTCAATCTTTTCATTTCTTGTTTAGGTGCTTTTGATAAACTCTTTTGCCTTTTACAAAGAAGTGGCTTCTGTGTGGCCACTCTACCATACAGGCCTGATTGGTGGAGTGCTGTAGAAATAGTTGTCCTTCTGGAAGGTTCTACTCTGTCCACAGAGAAATATTGAAGAAATGTACTTGGTAACTTTCCAGACTAAAGCCCTTCAACCATGATCACTCAGTTTGGCTGGGCAGTCAGCTCTATGAAGAGTCCTGGTGGTTCCAAACCTCTTCCATTTATGGATGATAGAGGCCACTGTGCTTATTGGGACTTTCAATTAGGGATGTGACAGAGCTGAGGAAAATCTGGTTATAATTATGCATTCTTACACAAAGAAAACATATCAACTAGTAGTGTAGAACTGTTCGTGTTTACTACTGTTTTGTGTTTACACTTGTTTTCTTACCACATTCAGCCATTTTCATTATTTATTTATGTAAAGCAGAAGAATAAACAACATTCACCATTAAATTGAAGTGAACATTGGTGGTCTCTAAAAGATGAGCTGCAGGGCGGAAATCAACAGAATCCTTCAGTATGTCACCTGACTGATCATGTGACACACTCACCTTCCAATCACCTGAGTTCTGATTGTGTTCACCTGGTCCGGAGAGTGTTTAAACCAGCCTTTCAGCCCGTGCAGTGTCTAGCTTCGACTTGCAGCCCTCAACACTCTACCCATGTTTCTCGTTATCAGTCTGACCGTGTTTGACCCGTTTCTGTTTTCTGACTCCTGCCTCATCCTGTATTCAGTCTACCGGTTATTGATCTTCGCCTGTTTTTCGACTTCATCCCTGGTTTGTTCATTCTGGTATTGTCTCACCTGCCTGTTATTGACCTGGACTGTTTGACTCTGTTTTTCACATCCGCATTCAATGAAAATTGGCCCTAAACATCTGTCGTATTCGAATTTGCTAAAAATTGTCTAAGTTCGAATGTCATCGAATTCAATTTTGAACTTCATCACATCCCTACTTTCAATCTCTGTCTCTATAGAATCCTGTCTCAGAGGTCTACAGACAGTTCCCTAGACTTCATGGCTTGGTTTGTGCTCTGACCTGCACTGTCTACTATGAGACCTTATATAAACAGGTGTGTCTTTTCAAATCATGTCCAATCAACTGAATTGACCACAGGTGTCCAATCAAGCTGTAGAAACATCTGAAGGATGATCAGTTGAAAAACGATACAGCTGAGGTCAATTTTGAATGCCATGTTACAGGCTGTGAATATTTATGTACATGTTATATTTCTTTTTTTTGTAATAGATTAGAAAAGATTTCAAACAAACTCTTCTCACTTTGTCATTTTGGGGTATTGTGTGTTAATTTAATAATTTTTTGATCATTATGGCTTAGAGCTGCTGTTTCTCGTGTTATTAAAGTATTTCTTAAGATCAAACACAAAATGATGTGCTATGCAGAAATGCCCAACTGACAAGTATTTTCATTTATACACTTAGTAATTGGCTGGGGTTCCTTTACCACAAATTACTGCAGCAATGTGGTTTGGAATGGAGCCAATCAATACTGAGATGTTATTAAACCTGTATGGTTTGAAAGTGACCTTCAGTTCATCTGTAGACACCTTCTACCCAATTCTGTATCACCCCACTTCTGATTTCCAAACGAAATGCATAACTTACCTTCTTGTTGCATGTTCATATTTTATCTTTCAAAACAACTTTCTATGAATTTGCTTTGATACAGAACTATGAGAATAGCTTTCTCGGCTTTCTCTTTTGATGAGCTATAAACCATAAAAACAAAAAAGTCTTGAAATACATAACTAAGATAAATCCTTTTTAAATATAACAGTTTACCTTTATGAATTTAATCATGAAAAAAGTAAGTAATTTGAGATGACGAGTATATAAGGATGGCATTCATAGTGGATGTTTTTAAGTCAAACATAAAAATGTATTGATTTAATTTACTGTCTTTTAACTCGCCAAAGTCCTCTTAATTGGTCTAAAAGCTTCAAGTTATATTCCATGCAATATTTAATGTAACCAATAAGAGCTCCTGGTGTCATCACCCTTTAAAATATATGATGCTCTGTTATTTTGGTACCAGTAATTTGTACTGAAGCTCTAATGAAATGTTATTAAAATGATAGAAAGCTACACTTAATATATACTTAATACTAAGTATTCTTGTCATATGTTATTTTCACTGCCTGAGGCATTAAAATTGTATAAATTATTATTTAATACGACCACTCTGCAGAGTACCCAGAGGAACCCCACATGAATATGTGGAGAACGCACCAAACACCACACAGACAGTGACCCGAACAGGAATCGAACCCACAACCCCCAGACTCCTTTAGCTGTGTTTCACCCCCACAGTACCTGCAGGAATACCAAGCTTTAATTAACAGCTTTTTAATGTGTGGTACTGTGAAGGAAAAATAACCTTCAATAGAAATCAATGTAAAAGACTTTAATCCAAGTTATTTTGGTTTGTTCTGATCTGATAAACAGCTCCCTATTCACATCCTTAAACAGTGGAAAAATGGAGATACAAGGTTCTGGGACATATTGAGTGTTAATTTGCAGAAACAGATAAAGCATTCATCTCTTTATGCACTATTACTATTATTAACTCTTGATAAGCACTTTTAATGTAAGTTTTTTAAAATATACTAGTGGAGAAAATAAAATATGACCAGTAAACCCAGAAGATATTTAGTGTAATATGATTTAATTCTATTTCAGTGTCAGTGTTTTTGGTTAGTGTACAACAAAACCATTTGTCATTGTAATACAATATATTATAAAAATGTCATTATAATACAACATAATACTATTTATAAATAAATTATAATAAATATAACAAATAATATTTAATATTAACTACAACCAAATGATGAAATGCAAGTCATGAAATTGTTGTGATGTTACATTAGAAATTTAACTCTAGCTACTCCTGCAACACTGAAAACAATTCTGGTAAGTAATAGAACTTCAAAGAACCATCACAGAAATCTCAACGAGCTCCACAGGACAGGCTCAAAATTTAAATGAATCAACAGCTGAACAGCATCTTTAGCTACAAACAATGTAGAATTTTGATTCCAAACTACACAATGAACGAGCCCCTTCTGTTCAATCCTCTGATGTATTAATTTGATAATAAAACAATAATTTCACATCAATCTATGATTGCTTTGGTATTTGAAACGCTCGGTCTTACCTTGCCTAAAGGTGACCAAACTCTACAACTCTCTTTCATCTGAAATATCATTATTATGTCATTGGATTTCCAGACAACTTTCTGCACACAGTCCACAAACAAACATGCTGGATCCAAAGCCACTCTACACAATGCAACTTTATCTTCTCATCCAATCAGTCTGTACAACACAGCAGGGAGGCAATTGCAGTTCTGGAACACAGGACTCCTGCACAGATTTGTGCTTTTCCTGGTTTAACACAGCTATTAATTTCCAGACTCGGTTAAAGCTGGCAAATCAGCTCTATAGGGCAGAGAATGGCGAGGGGGTGAGGAACAGCCTCTCATCAGATAAAGGGGCTTCAACAAGCAGCAGTTCATTCATAACACTCCCACTATCCTCCTCATGTGGGAGCTGCACTAACAGGATAGCACTGCCATGTGAATGCCCTGCCCCCTTCTCCACCAATCAAAAGCCGGGAAAAGAGGTTGTGCATAAACACAGCCTGTCTGCGTCATGGTGTGCAGAGATGGAAGGGGGGTGTATATCTCTCCACAGCCAGCTTTCAGTAGGAGTCAGCCAATAAATGATAAAATGTATTTATCTCGCACTCCCTGCCCAGATGTAGAGGCACTGGAGGACCTCTGCACTTTTTAGTGGTTTCCTGCTCAACTGCACAACAACCTTCATCTCTGAGAGGGCTTGTTCATTTGATTAACAGATGTGTGAGGAGCAGGTCCACTAACCACTAACACAGAAGAGCATATGGGTGATGCTACAAGTAGTGGGCCCTCTTTCGGCTCTACATTCTTGCAAAGAACACACAGAAGAACACCACAGTACTGATCAGTACTGCTCTGCTTTGTATTCTTCATTTAGGAGAATGTTCCTCCACCTTCTCATAAACACCTCATCCCACCCCGCCCACCTGTCTCACAGAGAGCAGTAAAACAGTAAACAGCCACGCCCCCACAGGGCCTGCTGACCCACAGGATAGGATTAGGTCAGACTGAGTCACTGAGACATAACGATGGTAACATCAGATTCTAAAGCATGAGTCGGTTTGGTCAAACTCACCGAACTTCAGCTGACATTTCAACCTCCATCTCCGTATTTAAGCAACTGTTTAAATGTATCCTATCCCGAATAACATTTACAAACGTGATCAACATCTGTGCTTAACACGTAAACAAGCACCATACGTCTGCAGTCCACTTCTCAACCCAGCACAGAGACACCACCAACACATGCAGGAGGGGTCTACACCTTGCGCTCCATGTGAAAACCTGACCTTCAAAGACAGCAGGGGTCTGAGGGTCCCTGACGGTCTATGCTGCTCTCTGAGGATCTATGCTGCTCTTTGAGGATCTATGCTGCTCCATGAGGGTCTCTGAGGGTCTATACTGTTCTCTGAGGGTCTCTGGTGGTCTCTGCTGCTTTCTGTGGGTCTGTGCTGCTCTCTGATTGTCTCTGCTTCACTCTGAGGGTCTATGCCCGAACCGAGACCCTCTGAGGTAGCTGTGCTGCAGTGCAAACACACCGAACTGAAAACATGACGCATCAACTACTACAACAACAACAACTCCAGTCCAGTCCGGTCTGAGAGGAGGTCTGATTACGCAGCGTTTCTCCTCCGAACACGAACCTGCACTACTGCTCTGATCTTCTCTCTCAAACATCTTCAAACTCTTTTGGCGCCATATTAATGACGTACCAAGAAATGTCCGATATCAGCGGAGGAACGCTGATCACACAAACACTCACACACACACACACACACACACACACACACACACACACACACACACACACACACACACACACACACACAGTTTACTTACCTGTCAGCTCAGTTTGATCATAAACATCCAGACGGACAGAGTTTCAGTAAACAGGGCGGATCATCCTTCACTGATCATCCGTTCACTCAGGACCGACAGGGGGCGCCATCGGCCCACACTCAACCCTACTACAGCACAGGAGGGGTCAGCTCCCCGGAGGGCCCGCCGACACAAACCTCTGACCCAGTCCTGGTTCTGACTCAGTTCTGACACAGTCCCGATTCTGACCCATTCCTGGTTTTGATTCAGTCCTGGTTCTGACCCAGTCCTGATTCTGACCCAGTTCTGAATCTGACACAGTCCTGATTCTGACACAGTCCTGATTCTGACCCAGTTCTGACACAGCCCCGATTCTAACACAGTCCTGGTTCTGACCCAGTTCTGACACAACCCTGGTTCTGACATAGTCCCGATTCTGACCCATTCCTGGTTCTGACCCAGTCCTGATTCTGACCCAGTCCTGATTCTGACCCAGTTCTGACACCGTCCTGATTCTTACCCAGTTCTGACACAGTCCTGATTCTGTCCCAGTTCTGACAAAGTCCTGGTTCTGACCCAGTTCTGTCACAGTCCTGATTCTGACCTAGTTCTGACAAAGTCCTGATTCTGACCCAGTTCTGACCCAGTTCTGACACAGTCCTGATTCTGACCAAGTTCTTATTCAGACACAGTTCTGATTCTGATCCAGTTCTGACCCAGTCTTAGGTCTGACCCAGTTCTAACTTAATCTTGGTTCTGGCCGAGTCCTGGTTCTGACCCATTTCTAACCTAATCTTGGTTCTTCCCCAGTCCTGGATCGGACCCAGATCCAGCAACCAGAATAATCAAAAAAAAAAAAAAAAAAAAAAAAAAAAAAATGAATGTACAACTAAATATACATACATACATATGTATTTTGTTATACAATTTCTTCAGACATGACAGAAATTTTATACCATATACATTATTATCATATTAATAATAATATTGTACGCTGAAAAAACAACCTGCTGAACATGAACCTGCTCTACTGCTCTGGTCTGATCTTCTCTGATCTGCTCTCTCAATCATCTTCAAACTCTCTCAGCTCTGATCCAAACGACTGACTGATTAACTGACTAATTGTTTAACTGACTGATTGATTAATTGTCTGATTAATTGATTGATCGATTAACTTACTGATTAACTGACTGATTAACTGATTGATCGATTAACTGACTGACTGATTAACTGACTGATTGTTTGATTAACTGACTGACTGATTAACCGACTGATTGATTAACTGAGCGACTGATTAACTGATTGATTGATTGATTAATTAACTGACTGATTGATTAACTGACTTACTGATTAAGTGACTGATTGATTAACTGACTGATTCTCCTAAACCTGCTTGTTGGAGGCGCCAGCGCGCTGATCCAGCAGGGGGCAGTAGTCGGTTCTCTCAGCTGCAGAAGAAGAAGCTGATAGAGAAGGAGTAGCGAGCAGGTAATAATGTCCTCAGCAGATCTACAGGACTTTATCGAGCAGAACAGACACTTATCAGACCTGGTCGAGTCGTTTCGATCTGTGTCTGAGAGCGACAAACACTGGCACTGTAGAAGAGCCTTCATTTTCAGAAACATTAACGATTATGAAGATCCTCACCTTGACCATCTCCTCGCCTTATCCAGAGTTTGGGCCAACAACGTTTTCCTCGGGTGTCGGTGAGTTTATGCTATTCATCTCTCTCCTGCTTTCATCTCCTCTCCTCTCTCCTGTACTCTCCTCCTCTCTCCTCCTTTGTCCTCCTTTGTCCTCTACTCCTCTCTACTCTTTTCTCCAGTACTCTCGTCTATTCTCCTTTCTCCAGGACTCTCATCTACTCTCCCCCTCTCTCCTCTCCTCCTCTCCTCCACTCTCCTTTCTCCTGTACTCTCCTGTACTCTCCCCCTCTCTCCTTCACTCTCCTCCTCTCCTCCACTCTCCTTTCTCCTGTACTCTCCTCCTCTCTCCAGTACTCTCCTCACCTCCCCTCTCCTTCAGTCATCTACTCTCCTCCTCTCCTTTACTCTCCTTCACTACTCTCCTCCACTCTCCTCTACTCTCCCTCTCTCCTCTCCTACTATCCTCCTCTCTACTCTCCCCCTCTCTCCTCCACTATCCTACTCTACACTTTACTCTCTTCCACTCATCTCCATTCTCCACTCTTCTGCTCTCTCTTCTACTCTTTACTCTCCTTTCTCTACTTTTCATTCTCCACCACTCTTTACTCTCCTCTACTCTCCACTCTTCTCCACTCCTCTCCATTCTCCACTCTTCTGCACTGTCCTCTACTCTTTACTCTTCTCCTCTCCACTCTTCACTCTCCTTTTCTCTCCACCACTTTCCTCTACTCTTCACTCTTCTCATCTTCACTCTTCTCCACTTTTCTCTCTTCACTCTCCTCCACTCTTCTCTGCTGTCCTCCTCTCTTCTCTCTCCTCCACTCTCCACCACTTCCACTACTCATCTTCTGTACTCTTCACTCTTCTCCAATCCTTTTTTCCACTCTCCACTCTACTCTTCATTTTCCACTCTTCTCCAGTCCTCTACTCTTCACCACTCTCCTCCTCTCTTCACAAGGTTCATGTTATCAGTTGGATCTTGTAAATATATCAATATATGAAGTCATGAAATGTCAGTAACTGTATTAAAACACACATAATAAAGTGTTGCTCTGGTATTATTTACTTTAGAGTGATGTTTTTTTTTTGTTTTGTTTTTTTTAAGTTACAGTGAAGAGCTCCAAAATAAAGTGAAGGAGATGGCCGATGGCATTGTAATTGAAGATGCCCCTGTTTTTAAAACTCGAGATGAAATTGTCAAGAACCAGCAAAAGGTAGGTTTTGTTTGACATACTTGCCCTGTAATTGGTACATTTAGAAATTGTCCTGAGTAAGTAGGTATACAGGCCTTCATAATAAATTGCTTTGAGTGGACTAATTTATATCATTGAATGGAGAGTTCTGACATAAGGAATGTTAAACGTAAGTGAAACAGTATCAAAGGGCTCATTAGTGATCTTCCTCTATTGTGTGATTTAGTGGTACTTGCACTTCATTTAACTGTTAGCAACTTTCAGAAACACTAGTCAACAGAACAGGGCAAATGGGATACTCCCTTATTTGTGTATTTAAATAATGAAAGATGACGACTACTGGCATTGCTTATGCCACAAACCTTTCAATTAATTCGTGTTCATAATCTTTTCTGACTTTCTACAGAGATGACCACAAAACTGCTCAATCAGATGTTTCTGCAATCCACTGATGACCAATGATGAGCCAAAGAAAATGACAAAGGGGAATACCATGCTAATACATGTGACTGATAATTAAATGGAAAATGTTAGCAAGTGAATGTTTTAGCTTGTTTTAGCCTAATTCAAAACTACAGTTTTAAAAGGAATTGCAATAAAAAGATATTTTTCTTTGATAATGTCTTTTTATTACCATGAAAAAAAATCAAAGTCTGAAAAAAGGTTTATTTTGCTTATATAGATTACAGTATAAATGTTTATTGGGATAAATTCACAAAATGTACTTCATAACATCTTCTAGAATGGAAACACTGTCACAATATAATCCACACTTTATTTGAAAACTTATCATTTTGTGTAGGACAGAGTATATTTATAAATGCATTATTAATGCACATTTTACTTATTTTATTTGCAGCCACATACAAATGAAGGTGAGTGTTGAGTGAGACACAAGCAAAGTGATTGGTATAGTAGACCTAGTCCAGTCAAACCATGACCGTGGTATTCTTTCATATTACCACTGTTGGTTTAACCCTTATTCAAGGACAAATTCACCCATGTGTTTCAGAAAGTAATACTATAAATAGTTAAGATTATTTCCTCATACAGTATATTTTTGCCAACAGTCTCATTCCCTAAAAAGTGTGAGTCTACATTAACAGTAACAATATCACAGTTAGCAATAACTTACCATGCCAAAAAAAAAAAAAAAAAGCGCACAATGATTTCTGCTTTCAGCAAAATGTTGGCAAAGAAGTCCATACTGATTGTTTTCCTCTTGTGGCACTTAAATTCCTGTGTCATATATATATTTTTGTGATGAGGTAAATGAAAAATTGAATTGAATTTTGGAGCATGTGGATTGCAACATTAGGAGTCGACCCAGCTTTGTTCCACAATGGCAGAAACCCGTTTCTCATACTCTCGCTTGTTTTCTTGATAGAGCTGTGCTGCCTGGCTGTTGGCTGGGCTGTTGGGGTTGGGCTCATCCAGCAAAGACTACAGATGAAAAGAAAAATGAAAGGAGACAGTCAGGTGGACCACATATACATAATAAACTAATTTAATAAATTAATTTTGCTCAGAGGAAGAGCTTCTCTAGCAAATGTGATAAACTGCCTCACAGAGGCACATCAGGTTTGTTCAAAAAGAATAAAGAATTGTTTTCCCAAAAGCTAATTCAGTAACACACTTTGCACACAGTCTTAAGGTGCTCCAGATTCTTTAAGCAATATCATAGCAGAATGTTTTTGTAGCACCTTTCAAAAAGTGTACAAGTGATTGACTTCTTGAGTGCATTTAACACCATCCAACCTCTCATGCTTGGGGAGAAGATGGATAAACTGCATGTTAATAAGTCCTCAATGATGTGGGTCCTGGACTACCTCATAGGCCCCAGTATGTGCAGATGGGAACAAGACCGTCTGACCATCTGGCCTGTAGCACTGGAGCATCTCAGGGAACTGTACTCTCCCCCTTCATTGTCATCCTGTACACCAATGACTTCAAGTACAGGTCAGACCTCTGTACTTTCTGATGATTCTGTGGTGGTCGGATGCTTCAGGGATGGACAGAAAGACGGATGGAATACAAAGACCTACTGAGCAGGTCTTGTGGAGTGGTGTGCAAATAAAACATCTGCTCCTTAATGTGACCAAGACCAAGGAGATGGTGGTGGACTTCAGAAGGAAGAAGACCACAATTAGACATGTTACCATCATGGATCAGAACATTGAACTGGAAGACATGTACAAGTGGACCACATATTGGACTGGAGGGCCAACACTGAGGCTGTGTATAAGAAGGGGAGGAAACTCGGGGTTGTCAATGTGCAGAAAAATGTTGGCCATCTTCTACCAGTCTGTTGTTGTGGATGCTGTCTTCTTTGCAGCAGTCTACCGGGGAGGCTGCATCAAAGGTGAAGACACAAGATGATCAACACACTGATCAAGGTTGCTGCCTCTGTTTTTTGGATGCTCACTGGAGAGCTTTGAAGTGGTGGTAGAAAAGAAACACAACAACCTGACCACTACCGTGGAGAACACATCTCACCCCCTCCACAAATTACTGGTCAGACAGCAGAATACTTTCAGAAACAGACTCGTTCAGCTCCACTGTAGCAAGAAGCCGTACAGGAGGTTGTTTTTTCTAACAGTGATCACACTACAATTCCACTGTAATATCACAGACCTAGACACTAACAGAACAGACTAAATAGGGCTGGACATTATTAGTCTTCTATCCAATCACTGCACTGATGCTATTTTTACAGAACTGAGATACTCACTGGATGGATGGACATTACTGCTCTTCACACAAGCCTTCATTTGTGCTTCATTTTTACATCTCTTATTTATTCTGTTCCTAAAAAGGCTTGAGTTATGTGGTCTTTCTGCTATTTGTTGCTTATTGTGCTACTTGTTAAAAATATAAGAGTGTCTGTACAAAGACGCTGATACATCACAGAGTTGAAAGAATTCCGCATTAATGAGTCGGAACATCTTTCTTCGAGTCTTCTAGTATGTCAGAGACTGTAGGTGGTTATAGAAACATCTAACTGACATTATTTCAGCCAAAGGAGGAGATACCAGCTTTTGGGGAATTACATTCCTATTAACTAAATTTTGCAAATGATTTTTATGACATTTCTTGAGCTCAATGTGTTCCGTTATATCACCCCCACCTCTAAGTATAGTTACAATGAAGATCAAATGTCCATTTTTGTAAATATGTAAAAACAAAATCAAAGTGTTCATCAGTCTTCTAACTTTTTCACATGACTGCACAGAGTTCATACAGTGCAATAGACAAGTTTCTGTGTGACGTCATCACAGATCTGTACACAACCTGGGGCAGAAAGCAGTGCTGGTCACACTATAAAACAACAAAGTTGTTGTTGTGCAGTTAAAGATGATGGATGGAAACTGTAATAATCTTGGGCATCACATCCCTTTACCAAATTCCCAGAAGATTATGGATCCTGAACTAAAACTAATTTACCGGTACTATTCGGCTCAATCACAATCCAGTGTAATCTATGCCAGCCATTTCCTCGCTGTTCCAAACCAAACAAGCTGTCGTGTCTCAGGTCATGTATAGTATGTTTACAGTAGCTGTGAAATTCAGGTGAGTTATGAAGTGTTTTATCACAAACATTTCACTCTGATTTAACATTATCTTAGTGTCACTAATGGTGCCATCATGCTATGAGAAAGTAAGGACGGGATAGATTCAACAATGCCAGGTAAACTGTGCGGAATTTATAGGGACATGTCAGCAATTAATAATATCTTTTCTAGTAATCATGAATAGACCATACTAATGTTCATCTACTAGTTGTCATCTAATGTTAGCTAACAAAGTTATAATAATATGCAATGAAAACAAAAACAACTTTATTGTTGTGTTATTGAGTCAACCAGAATTTACAAACAGAGTAAAATCTATGTTAATTACAACATTTGACGTTAGAATCATGTAACTAGTTATATCTCTATAGTGCTTTTGCCCCCGACTACATGCACACCCACTAAGGTTTGTGAACGGGAAACCCATCTATGTGTACAGCTGCTGTTTCCTGGTACGTGGGTACCAGAGTCTGCTACCATCTCAGACAATTGTAAGTATACAATGTTGTATGCAGTGAGAGAATGGATTATACTGCTAGCCACAACAACCACAAACATATGAACACAAAATATGGTTATTGTATTCTAAGCTTATACACACCTGCTCTGTATATTTCTTAAGCATAGTTTGCTTAAAGCTTTCTGGCCACAGTTATGCTCTCCTTATCCTTTTTTCATCTTTAGTTTTTGTGTTGTTTTAGTAATGGTAGCATGAGACAGGACCTGCAGCCCATTCTGGTGGCACAAGTAGTCCAGCTCTTCCAGGATGGACAATCCATACATGCTGTTGCAAGAAGGTTTGCTGTGTCTTCCAGCACAGTTTCAAGAGCACTGATGAGAGATACCAGGACATAGGCCTTTATATGAGGAGAGCAGCATAGATACAAGGACATCAACGCAGCAGCAGGACCGGTATCTGCTCCTTTGTGTGAGGAGCAACAGCAGGAGCACTGCAAGATCCCTACAAAGTGGGCCCGGCACTGTATGGCTCAGTTGGGGTTTTTGACAGAGAACACCAGAATTGGAAGGTACACCAGTGGCACCCCATTCTCTTCACAGATGAGAACATTTTCACACTGATCACATGTTACTGTGGCATTATTTATAGAGGAATATTAGCTTTATCATGCAAGATAAACACCTGGTAAATAAGGGTCAGTCTGGTGACCACAGTAGTGGTGGCAGCAGCTGGCTGGCGGCCGGCTAGCAACAAATAACCATGAATTAAGAGTCCTCGTGGCATGTCTAGACAGCTACAGTGAACCCAGCACCAAGCATTAAGGCTGATAAAGCAGCACTACATAATATAAGAGTCCTGGTGTTTGGGCCGGTTAGGGCCAGTTTTCCAATGAAGAGAGGAATCCAAATGGTTTCCATGTGAAAAGAGAAGGGGAATGAAGATATAAATAAATAAACCTGGGCTGGGTTCGTGTACTGTATCACGTGAGGAAATTTGATAGCATCACCAAAACAAAAATGCTAATAAAGCTACAATCAATGACATGTTAAGTATCACAAAAGATGAGCTTATATTTCTACATCTCAGTGAAGAGTTTGCAAAGTGAAGTAATGAGAAATACAAACATTATTTTCAAGAATGATGACCCACCTGGATAGACGTTAGAATAGAAGACACATCATATGTAGGACTCCAGCGATTCTGAAGAATGTCTAAACATATACTGCCATCTGCATAAACTGTAGATTTAATAATTAATTGTCCAGTCAAAGAACATGAAATGCATTGAGGATGCATACAGTACACACTCCAGTTAGAAGTTATGGTATTAAGTTGTAATAAACTGAACAAATCAAAACCACAACACTAAATCCAGATACACAACTGCAGGTTGAGTAACACACCAGTAATCAATAAAACTGACAAGTTCATTAACATAGCAACAAAATGGTAAACAGTAAATTGAAAACTAAAGTAGTAAATTCAAAAACAGAACAAATTTAGAAAACTATAATTAAATTCAATTACTCAACTAGAAGTGTAAATGAGTATGTAACACAATTAAAAAAATAAAAGTGCCAGTAAATCACTCACCATTTGGGTGGAACATTTTGGAGATAAACCGAACCGTAGGAGGCTTGTTTGGATATTCTTCTGAAAATTCTATCACAAGCTTAAATGTTCCTGCAAGATGATGTACAATTCAGATGAGTATTATAGGAACATATAGTCTATTAAATTAAAAGTCTTCTAATAATACCAGAACTAGTAGAGTTTTTAAATCATCATGCTGCATTACAAGAGATGGCCATTACCAAGTCTGTGTGCATAACAATGAAATTCCTGGATGAGGATTAAGCCTAACACTTAATTCCTAATAGCATTCTAAAAGGAAATCATAAACTGATAGGAAATGATCCAGGACTAGACTTAATCCTTATCTGGCAAAAACCAACCTAAGCTAAAAAAAATCAGACTAAACTCATATATGGTAGTTAATTTCTCTTTGGGGAAAAAACCCATAGGATGTGTAGAACCAACACAAAAATACCCAGATGCCCAGTTTGTCCAACAATGAAAAACAGAGGAAAAGTATTACTAAATTTTGTGTACATTTTTATTCTTTCAACAAATTTCAAGTATTAAGATAATTGGCTTACCATCCTCAAATGGTGTTCCCACAGGCCTGAAAAAAGACCCACAATAATTACCAGTTAATTACTAAAGTAAAAAACATTGTTTCTTTAAAGACTGTCCTTCTATACTCACCCAAAAATAACTGCATTCCATAGCATGATATTGTTTTCTGATGGAGCACCACTCACACCGGTTGGAGGGTCTTCTTGAAGTCTAAGGACATTGTAAAAGAAGGAAAATGTTTGGTTATTCCTTGTAGAACATTTAATGTCAGATTTTGTTGTATATGTTTTTACTAGTATAATAACTTTAGGGCCATTCTGACTAATCACACAGAATTACAATCTGTAATTAAATGTTTTTAAATCTGAACTGTTTGTGATGCATCTGCACAAAACAAGTTGGTGAAGTTAAATGAGAAATATATATATATATATATATATATATATATATATATATATATATAAACAAAAACAATATATAGATATAGGATATTCTTGAGCAAAACCTGTTTTGGTCTTTCAGTGATTGGATTGAATTTCCTCATTCTAACCGTTTTATATGTGCAAAGAGCAGTTATTTATAAAAGTGTTTATAACCTCTGTGAAGCTGATATTGTCTTGATACTTTGTATTGAACTGTTCAGTTCTAATCTCACCCACATTTAAATATATGATCAAAAATACACTCAGTGATAATATAGTAAACATAATAATAATAATAAATATATTGTATATAGTGTTGTGTATATAGTGGACTGTAAAGAGGTCGGTGGTGTTTAGGCTGTTGTATGTAATGTAGTGTGTATAGTAGACAATGAAGGGGTCAGTGGTGTTTAGGCTGTTTATAAATAGTGTAGTGTATATAGTAAACAGTAAAGAGGTCAGTGGTGTTTATACTGCTTGTATATAGTGTAGTGTGTATAGTGTAGTATATATAGTGTACTGTACAGTGTTGTATGTAGAGTGGTATACAGTGCATCATATACAGTATATTTCATAATACATATTGTACTACATAGTGTAGCATACATTACTCACACAAAGTTAGGGATATTTGGCTTTCAGGTGAAATTTATGGAAAATGTAAAACGTTCAAGCTACAATGATATCATATCATGAAGGATGCACTGGTGATTTCCTCATCTCAAACAATTTATTGAAACAAACGTTAACAACAATGGTGGGTACACCACAACAAAAAAAATTCAGTAACTGTGAATAAGTCTAAGCAACTCGTCATTTGCCCGTGAGCATCAATTACAGCTTGACAACGACAACGTCTCATGCTGTTCACAAGTTGACATATTGTCTGCTGAGGCATGGCATCCCACTCTTCTTGAAGCCCTCAGGTTATTAAGGTTCTGGGGTGCAGAGTTTTGAGCCTCTACAAGGCGATTCAGCTGATCCCACAGGTTTTCAATGGGATTCAGGTCTGGAGAATGTGCAGGCCATTCCATTTGAGGTACACCAGTCTCCAACAGCCGTTCCCTAATGATGCGACCTTGATGAGCTGGAGCATTGTCATCCATGAAGATGAAATCAGGCCTGTGTTGTTCATGTAGAGGCACAATCACTGGATTAATGATGTTATTCAGGTAGTATGGGCTTGTCACTGTGCCATTCACAAAGTGTAGGGCAGTTCTGTACCGACTGGACACACCTGCCCACACTAACACCGCCACCACCAAAAGCTCATCTGGTGACAACAGTGGCTGATGCATAGCACTCTCCTTGATGTCTTGAACATTGTTGGTGGCCATCATTTCTGCTCAACGTGAATCAACTTTCATCAGAGAACAGCACCGAGGCCCACTGGTCCCTCGTCCAGAGTAAATATTCCCTGGCCCATGCAAAACGATGACGCCTGTGCCGGGTGGTATGGTCAGGTACCCTAGTAGGTTGTCTAGCATGCAGACCATGCTGATGTAAATGGTTTTGAATGGTCTGACGTGACACTTGGGTACCTCTCACCTCCCTTTAACGTGCCTGGAGTTGAGAGGAATTCATCATCTGGTTTCTCAGGGCATTGTTCACAATGTAGCAGTCATCAGCATGGGATGTGGCCAAAGGAAGTCCACTTCTACACCTTTCTGTGACTCTTCCAGTCTCTTGGTATCTCTGTTGCAACCTGCTGATGACACTCTGTGACACTCTAAGCTCAGTGGCCACTTCCATCTGGAAATGTCCTGTTGGAACCATCACAATAGCGAGGTACTGTTGATCCATTTTTAGGTGTCGTCTTGGTCTCATGATGTCAACAGCATGATGAGGAAGCACCAGATCTAATTGAACCAGGACATTTATTGGTCGATTCGAGGATCAAACACCTGTTGTGAATTTTGCTGTTAAGCTCCTCGTTAGAGAACAGCAACTTGTGCAAAAAGTACTGAAACATTTAACAGTTGGACAGTGCATTCAAAAGCTTAGAGAAGGTCACATTAAGTTCACCTGTAAAGGTTTGAATGCATTTTAGGCTGATTCTGAAATTTCACTGAAAAGCCAAATATCCCTAACTTTTTGTGAGTATATTTATATAGTGTAATGTATAGTGTAGCAAATAGTGTAGTGTATATTGTACTACATATTGTAGTGTATATATAGCGTTTATATTTAGTTTATTATGCAATGTCGTGCACAGAGTAGTATATATAGTATAGTATTTGGTGTAGTGTATATATTGTGTAAATAGGGCTGAGGATAGGGCTGCCCACTGCTACAGACACATGTGCTCACTGTCCCCAGGTGTGTGAATTCACTAGTGTGAATTATGTGTGGATGGGTTAAATGCGGAGGATTAATTCCCATGCGTGCACAACACAGTGGGTTAAAAAAAATATTATATAATTAATTATATTTATTAATTATATAGTGCACTGTTTATGGTGTGGTAATTAGTGTAGTATATACTGTATGTAGTGTAGTGTATATAGTGTAGTGCATATATTTTGTTTATAGTGTAGTATATATTGTAGTACAGAATGTAGTGTATATTTTGTACTGAATATATTGTATTGAATATATGGTATACATTATAGTGAACATATTGTAGAGAATATATTGTAGTGATATCTTTATGTATATATATATATATATATATATATATATATATATATATATATATATATACACACACACATATATGTATGTGTGTGTGTGTGTTTGGTTTTTTTTACTCTGATCATTCGCTAGCTGTCTAGCTAATTAGCTAACTAGCTGGTTAGCTCTAAACCCAGTACACCCAGTTCGGCTTGAGCCCATTGTTGAATGGTCTCCTGTCCCTCTATCCTACTGTCCCCTGTCTCACTGTCCCCCTGTTCTCTGTCCCCCGTCGCCTGTCCGTCACAAAGCGAGTACACAGTGAAACACAGCGAACAGAACCGGCTTCTGAGCTTCAGCTCCAGGGTGTTGTTATTCTGTCTGTCTCAGTGACTGTCTGTCTGACTGTCTGTCTACCTGACCGAACCGAACCGCCGGCGGACCTAAAGCTGCAGATATTAGTGGAAACAAACACGGATCTGCTCTGAAATACCTCTTGAAGTCCCTCATCAGCCGCCGTCTTGCCGGAGTGGACATGGTGGACAGGGTGGACAGGTCAGGACAGATGATTCATAAAACGAGCAGAAAACAGGCGCTCGGAGCGTTTAGCTTTAGCTTTAGCTCCACTGCTTTTCCTCTCCTCTCCCAAACAGCCGTGACGTCACCCCCCGAAACCCCTGTAGACTAATGTATACCCCCGTAGACGAATGTAGACCCCCTGTACACTAATGTAGACCCCTGTAGACTAAAGTAGACTCCCTGTAGACTAAAGTAGACTCCCTGTAGACTAATGTAGAGACCCTGTAGACTAAAGTAGACCACTGTAGACTAATGTAGACCCCTGTAGACTAAAGTAGACCACTGCAGACTAAAGTAGACCCCTGTAGACTAATGTAGACCCCCTGTAGACTAATGTAGACCCCTGTACACTAATGTAGATCCCTGTAGACTAATGTAGACCACTGTAGACTAATGTAGACCTTCTGTAGACTAATGCAAACCCCTGTAGACTAATGTAGACCTTCTGTAGACTAATGTAAACCCATGTAGACTAATGTACACCCCTGTACACTAATGTAGACCCCCTGTAAACTAATGTATACCCATATAGATTACTGTAGAGACCCTGTACACTAATGTAGACCCACTGTAGACTAAAGTAGACCACTGTAGACTAACATAGACCCCTGTAGACTAATGTAGACCCCTGTAGACTAATGTAGACCCCTATAGACTAGCATAGACCCCTGTAGACTAATGTACACCCTGTAGACTAATATAAACCCATGTACACTAATGTAGATCCCTGTAGACTAATGTAGACCAGTGTAGACTAATGTAGGCCTTCTGTAAACTAATGTAGACACATTAAGACTAATGTAGACGCCCTGTAGACTAATGTAGACCCTGTGGACTAATGTACACCCCTGTAGACTAATGTAGACCCTGTGGACTAATGCACACCCCCTTTACACTAATGTAGACCCATGTAGACTACTGTAGATCCCCTGTAGACTAATGTAGACTATTGTAGACCCCTTTAGACTCCATGAAGACCCATTTAGACCTTTGTAGACCCATTGAGACTAATGTAGGCCATTGTAGACCAAAGTAAATTACTGTAGCCCCCTGTAATGTAGACCTCTGTAGTCCACTATAGACTAATGTAGACCACTATAGACCCACTTAAGACTTATATAGAACCAATATAGACACATTTAGAACACTGTACACCCCATGTAGACTAATGTTGGCCATTGTAAACCAATGTAAAATACTATAGCCCCCTGAGGACGAATCTAGACCATTGTAGACTACTGTAGATCACTATATAGGTTCTGTAGAAACACCTCATTCTGAGGTTCTCTAAACACACTTCATACTGGGGTTCTTTAATAGGTCACTCAGAGAACCAGGGAAAACACGCCTCTGTCTGTCTGCAGCCAATCAGCGCGGCGCTGTGTAAGGGGGCGGGGTCTTGGGTGGGGGAAGCGTCTTCGTGTTTCCTCGTCGCCTTTTGCTTCGTGTTCCTGAAAATAAGGCCCATGAACCCTTGAGAACCGGGCTGTGGAACCCGCGGCGAGGTCCTGACTGTAGTACATCTTTTGGGGTCGGATATGGATGAGAAGGCCTTCACGAAGGAGCTGGATCAGTGGATCGAGCAGCTGAACGAGTGCAAGCAGCTGTCTGAGAGCCAGGTCAGGAGCCTCTGTGAGAAGGTGAGTGACCACAGAAGAACGTCTGCAGAACGTGTGGAACGGACAGAGAACAGCTGAACGTTTAGAGACGGTGGAGAACAGATAAACGCGTTTAGAGACGGTGGAGAACAGATAAACGACAGAACGTGTGTAGAGACGGTGGTGAACAGCAGAACTTGTGTAGAGACGGTGGAGAGCAACAGAACGTGTGTAGAGACGTTGGATAACAGCAGAGCGTGCGTAGAGACGTTGGATAACAGCAGAGCGTGCGTAGAGACGGTGGAGAACAGCAGAACGTGCGTAGAGACGGTGGAGAACAGCAGAACGTGCGTAGAGACGGTGAAGATCAGCAGAACGTGTAGAGACGGTGGAGAACAGCAGAACGTGTGTAGAGGCGGTGGAGAGCAGCAGAACGTGTGTAGAGGCGGTGGAGAGCAGCAGAACGTGTGTAGAGGCGGTGGAGAGCAGCAGAACGTGTGTAGAGGCGGTGGAGAACAGCAGAACGTGTGTAGAGGCGGTGGAGAACAGGAGAAGGGTGTGTTGAGAAGGTGGAGAACAGGAGAAGGGTGTGTTGAGAAGGTGGAGAACAGCAGAACGTGTTTAGAGACGGTGAACAAGAGATCGTGTAGCAACAGTGGAGAACAACGGAACGTGTTTAGAGACGGTGGAGAGCAGGAGAACAGCAAAGCGTGTAGACACGGTGGAGAACAGCAGAACGTGTAGAGATGGTGGAGAACGTGTAGGGTTCTCTGATTATGGGTTCTGTGGCGGTGGGTTGTCTGATGTGACGGAAAATGGCGTCCGGGTGTTTATAAACACTGATATGACTGAAGTAACGCTGTTCGGCGATGATAAAGTTAATAACGGTGATAAAGTCTGGACTGTGACACACAGACTCAGCGGTTCGGATTGAGATCTCTGACCAGAACCCTGCCGGACACACAGCAGTACCTCCTCATATAAATCAGCTTACACCAGGAGTGAACGGATTATTAAATGATCTGAACTTATTTCAGCTGTTTGTGTGAAATGGTGTTAAAGCTGATTTAGCTCAACTGCTAAACGACTCAGCACTCAAAATGGCGCCCGCGCTTCTCTAATAGCGACCCTTAAACCACTGAAATGCACCACCAAAACAGCTTTAATCACAGAAATACACCTTCAAAACAGGTCTAATCACTGAAATACACCACCAAAATAGCTTTAATCACAGAAATACTCCACCAAAACAGCTTGAATCACTGAAATACACCTCCTAAACAGGTCTAATCACCAAAATGCACTTCCAAAACAGCTTTAATCACCAAACTAGAGGTCCAATGCTGCTTTAGTTAGTATGTAGGTTAATGTTCTGATGCTCACTGTACTGCACTGTGATGTTCTGTCAGTGTAGATTTGGTCAGTGTCCTCAACAGATGATGATGGCGTGCATGTTCTTGTTGCTGCAGCAGACGTTTGTTTTTGTTTTCTGAGAAGAAAACCTGGATGAAACATGCATCAACTTTTGGTGATAAGACATTAGAAGATGAGAATCTACAAGGCGAATGATATAGCCTTGCTCCTGTACAGCTAGACATGCCCACAGCTGTTTCCACTGAAAAACCTACTGATCTTTGGTTCTTGCTGCAAATTAACTTATCAGGTTGCGGAACCTATTTTTGTTGGTGCACATGCACAGAACGCATTAAATTTGGTTTGTGAACCAGAACAGGAATGTTAATTTCAAACAATCTGCTGGTGTGTTATTTACAGTTGGATGAGCAATTTCAACATTGTTGTATATGAGATGGTGTTTTGCTAGTAGGATCATTTTGATTATGTAACTTTGACAGCTTGAGGTTGTTCTATGCATGTACAAAGTGATAAGAAAAATAAAGTGGAACTTTATTATAAAATTCTATTGCTGCTAATACAAAAGACCATTTCAACTCTGCACAGTGGTGGCTCATTGAATAATTACCACCACAGCTCATCTCAGAAGGACTGGATGGAGCTCCATCATTCCAGAGAACACAGTTCCACTGCTCCACAGCTCTTTGAAGCTCAGAGTACCTGTTTGTAACTCCTTTTTTATGAAGGATTAAATCCAGAATTTCCCAGCTGTTGTTGCTGTTGCAGTTTTTGATCTTCATGCTTGATGGGACTTTACCATAGAGACATTTTATTTCTGCAATGATTTTAAGCTCATAAACACAATAGATATTGTTTTAAAAACTGATCTATTTACTTTTATAGTAAGAAACCTGGATTTCTTGTGGAGTTTCGTCTTGGTTTAGTTTTTATCAGACTGTTTATCAGGAGTTTCCCATTCACACTGAAATATCTGCTCTTTGGTCTCTTTCTGTGCTGTATCATTTATACACAGTTTGTTGTTAACAAAATAAAATAAGTGAAGTTCTTACATTTTTGAATGTTATTCAGTTGTGGAACTGCATCTATACATGGAGAGATGTTTCGTGGCAATTGGCTAATTCTGGGGCTGTCGAAGCTGAATTGTTTGGATGATAAGCGCTAAGATCTCAGATACTGACCCAGGCCAGCACATAGTAGCCTCATGCCAAGTTTTATGTTAACTGGACAACTTGTGATGGCGTAGCAGATTTTTCTTGTGTGCTCCATCCAGTGATGCAGGAAACCAACCTGCAGACCTGTTTTTCAAAAGAACATATGCTGCAGAGATGGTTGAGCCAGTTCACTAATACTGTGTATTAGATTATTTTTGTCCCTCCAGATTTGGATTACTGCCAAATTACATAGGTATAAACTGTCCGTAACCTTAAGGATAATTTTACATGTATTAATTTTACATTTTTACTGTTGCTTCCCTGCTGTTTCTGCCATTAAAGAGAGGATTTGTTACTTGCCCTGAAGTTTAAGATTGTGACTATCAAGTTGGTATTTCATAATCATTTCTTGTTTATGTTAAGATTTTATATGTTTACACCATAGTAATGAATGAAAATAAGGGGTTGAGTTACAAATAATTACATGAAAATTCACATAGAATGTTGTACTATAATCTTGTCCAGTCTGACTTGCTAACTAATTGTACTTCTCCTTGTTAGGCTAAAGAAATTCTTACCAAGGAATCGAATGTGCAAGAGGTACGATGTCCTGTGACGGTGTGTGGAGATGTTCATGGGCAGTTTCATGACCTCATGGAGCTCTTCAGGATTGGGGGAAAGTCACCAGACACAAACTACCTTTTCATGGGAGA
The DNA here is from genome assembly GCA_034509495.1 of Acestrorhynchus altus. Classification (NCBI taxonomy): domain Eukaryota; kingdom Metazoa; phylum Chordata; class Actinopteri; order Characiformes; family Acestrorhynchidae; genus Acestrorhynchus; species Acestrorhynchus altus. The sequence goes on along the minus strand of CM067516.1, from coordinate 4,947,346 downwards.
CTATGTGGACCGAGGCTATTATTCTGTGGAAACAGTCACACTGCTTGTAGCTCTTAAGGTGTGTTTTATAGACTTGATGTACATTTTAAACTACTGTTTAGCAACAGTAAACCTTTTTTTTATTTTATATAAACACTTTATCAAAATAAGTACAAATATTTACACCCAGAAGGACGTGTGGGATTACAGTTCTGTTGGGAAGAAAGATAAAGGTGATCGGGATCAATAACTGATTATAAATGTAGACTGATCTGATCAATATTTATTGATTTACACATACAGAAGTCGTATCTCTCAGTATGGGGTCGGGTTTAACGCAACATGCCAGACGTCGCAGTATGGAGTTGTAGAGGTAAATAATGGTGTCCTGTAATGATCCATCCCATGCAGCCTGAATGTTCTCACTCAGTTCTGCAGATGGTGCGGTAGGGGTGGAGTGTTGATAGATCGTCCAATAACATCTCACACATTTTCAATCAGGGATAGGTCTGGAGATGCGTCTGATCACGGCATAGTATCTGTTTCTTCAAGACAAGCTCTTGAGATGGCAGAAGTATGGATGAGTGTTGTCTTTTTGGAATAGCCACTAGTTGCAGCACATCATTAATGTAACACTGGACTGTCAAAGTTCCAGTAATGAAGACCAAAGTTTGTAATGGTGTGGGGTGTAATCAAAATATTACATCCCACACCATGACCCCAGACCTTCTGAACAAACAACTGGTTTTGGCACGGTCCCTGGTGCTTTCACACAGATTTGTTGGTTAACTTGTCACTGAAGATGACCTGCTGCCATTCTGAGCGACTCCATAGCAGTCTGGTAGAACACCAATACAGTTAGTTACTTGGTGCAAACTTTAGTTTTCTTTACTTTTTTGACAATTAGTATGTGTATATAAGACCCATCACAATAATTCAGATATCAAAATGTATAATATGGACTTTAATTATTGTTATTTTTATTATTTTAAATTTCAGGTTAGGTACCGCGAACGTATCACAATTCTAAGAGGGAATCATGAAAGCAGACAGATCACACAAGTGTATGGCTTTTATGATGAGTGCCTAAGAAAATATGGCAATGCAAATGTTTGGAAATACTTCACAGACCTCTTCGATTACCTCCCCCTAACAGCCTTGGTAGATGGCCAGGTATGTACATAATTTAATCTGACCATATTTGATGATTTTAGTGCAGATTAAATGTGTAATGAAATCTTAGAACTTGTTATTTTCAGATATTCTGTCTTCATGGAGGACTGTCACCATCCATAGACACACTAGATCACATCCGTGCACTGGATCGTTTGCAGGAAGTTCCACATGAGGTAGTTAAGAGCTTGGAATGAGAGGATGGCTGGAGGGTTAGAAGTCTCTTAAGGCTGATTAAAATAATATGTACATGATTGTCAGTTGTGGAATACTTTGGTTAAAAAAATACATGCTTCCCCAGGGACCCATGTGTGATTTACTGTGGTCAGATCCAGATGACCGTGGGGGTTGGGGGATCTCACCTAGAGGTGCTGGCTACACCTTTGGACAGGACATATCTGAAACATTTAACCATGCCAATGGCCTTACTTTGGTCTCTAGAGCACATCAACTTGTGATGGAGGTGAGTAGACCAGTGTCTGTCAATACATGAAACTGCAAATATATGCAGTGTATTATGCTCCTTTTAAACTCTTAAAGAAAATCAACTGTGATAGTAGTAGGTACAAGTATATCCATGTAGAGTTTTAAGTAAGACTAATATGTCCTTTTATTCCCAGGGTTACAACTGGTGCCATGATCGCAATGTGGTAACAATTTTCAGTGCACCTAACTACTGTTATCGTTGTGGTAATCAGGCAGCTATCATGGAACTGGATGACACCCTAAAGTATTCTTTGTAAGTACATCTCAGAACTACTCTCTTTATGTAGGGCTTGTGGGGGAAAAATCTAATATGCCCTGGCTTTACTGGCTTTACATTAATGAAACATCCCACATTCACATTCGTGCCATTTGGCAGACGCTCTTATCTAAGGGCGACTTACAAAAGTGTTGTGCTGTTCACTCCTCAGGTAGTTTATAGAGTCTAGAGATACCTTGAGAATAGATGATGTTGCCAAATTTGAAGAAAGTCAGTAACTCAACCGTCCGGAGCCCCAAGGGAAGTTTGTTCCCCCACTTTGGAGCTAGAACAGAAAAAAATCTGGACGCTTGCTTTGTGATGGTGGGTGAAGCCGAGCTGTACTTGATGCTCAAAGGGCTCTTGTTACAGATGAAATGAGTGACGAGAAAGCAACAGATTTAAAAGGTTGAAACTGGGAACATTTGAAAATAATCCTCTGCATTCTGGATCATTAGCTGCGTTACATAGCTTAGCCTAACCTATTATTGCCCAGAACCGTAAAGATACATATTTTTGTCATTTTTATCTTATTGGAGAGCACTGCTGTTCAGTCAACATGCTGTGTGGTTAGTTAGCTTGAAGAGGTTATAGCCATTTCAATAACAGGGATTATGTCAACTAACTGGTACATAATGGGGCCACAACTGAAAAATCTCCTGTTTTGTTTCAATCTGGACTTTGGAGCAGTAAGGAGTAGCTGAGATGATTATCTTTGAGCTCTAGGCTCCTCATAGTAACTAAAATATAATTGACATGAGAAGGACCCATGCCATTTAAAGCTTTTAAAAACAGCTAACAGCACTTTGGACTGTATCCTACAATGCAGAGGTAGCCAATGTAAGGATGCTAAAATTGGTGCAAATACAGTTCACCTGATGAAACAGGATGAGAAAGAGCACAGAATAATTTCACTTCAAACTCCAGTTACTCCAAACTCAAGGTCTACTTTTTATGCCACTAATTTGTATTTGTAGATATTAACCATGGCACTATTTGGTATTGGATCAAACAGAAAAGTTGTATTCCTTATCTCAAACAAACATGACTAACTTTGTCTTATTCCTCACAGCCTGCAGTTTGATCCTGCCCCTCGCAGAGGAGAGCCCCATGTTACCCGCCGCACACCTGACTACTTCCTTTAACTCCTATACAGTGCTATATTGCTGTGTTATAATAATCTGTATTTAGCTTCAAAACGGGGAAGGATGGGTCACCTTGGTGGGTGGTTGGGAGGTCAGGGAGGGTGAGGGGGTGATATTGGGTGGCTCTTTCAACTTTCAGAGAAGAAATGTCTATACATGGACCAAAAGATGTGTGCCATACCCAAAAAATGAAATACTGAAGCCTCTGTCCAGTATTATGACCAGATGACCAGTAATTTCTCTCTTTTTTTTTCCACTTCTTTCTCCTCTCATTCAGTCAGTTTGACTAGGAAGTAAATAGTCTTTGAACAATATGATTGCATCCATGGTATACTTTGTGAGCCTCATGTTTTCCGAACAGTCTGTTTTTAATCTGTTTGCACTTTTCACACTGAGGGCTGAGGCATGACAACTTTTTAAGCAATAGTTTCTTGTGTTTTGGATTTTTTTTGTATTGAAGATTGAAATTGTGAGGACGTAAGGACCCCAGCACCCAGTTACAGCAGAAAAGAATAATAATTTGAGAATAGTCACATTCAAAAGGCATTAGGTCAGTTTGTGTAAATCAGACATTATAAAGATGGTGAGAATGGTGAAAGGGTCTTGTGATGGGTAAATGTCTGTACAATGGGCACCAGCTGAATAATAAAGTTGGATGTTGCTCCTTTATTTTGTGTGCAGTTTTTACATTTTTAATAAGTTATTTGGCTTCGGGATGGGAAGTGCAGAGAATCCAGCTTCACACTACTGTGGGGAGCAATGACCATTCCATTGCTTGCTTTGTCAAAGCTGGATAGGCCTGCCAAATGTTTTTAATCAGAACTACTGTTATGCATTTGGAAAGAAATCAGTGCTGAACAAATTGGTTCCTGAAGCAAGTAGCCTACAGTGTATCTCAGATAGGCCATCAAACACCATTAATTTCCACAGCTGTAGATTTATTGCGGCAGGATTTAAGGTAGACTGAAACTTAACTTTCCTGAATCAAAGTTTTTTTAATGTATATTTACTACAGCACAAGTGAGTCTTAAACCACACGACCCCACTCTGCACCCCCACCTCTACCTGTGGCTATGGTAACTAGACTATTATTTAACAATCCAACTAAGAGAAGAAAGATCAGCAGTTTTCTTCACTGATATTCCCACAGGTCACTTGTGAAGTCTGAACACCAACTCTCCCTAATTTGAAGCAAGGTGGAGCCGGCCTTCATTAATTTGCGGGGCCCTATGTCACACAGAAACTGCATGTATAGGGTGGTCTGGCTTTGCATGCATCCTTGATCTTGCGCTCTATTGGATTGGAGGGGACAGGGATGCACAGGTGTCCAGATTCAGAGAGGCTGGGGAAATTGTATGATCTTGAATTCTGATCATTGCTGAAAAGATGTTGCAGTAAAGAACTTGTCTGTAACCACACACTGTGTTTTTTGCCTTGCTAATGTGCCAATTTGTGCGATAAAATGTGTGTGCTATAGGAAATTAACAGCCTGAAAAAATACATTGATTTCAGATCATCTTTGAATCATATGGCCTATAGATGGATGACGGAGAGGGTGCCATTCAGGGCTGAATCTTTCAACTGGTTTCTGTCAGCTGGAGGTTTATGGCACAATGTAAAAATTTGCCCTAATCGTGGATAACAAGGAATGCAAAAGGAGAGAGATAACCCATATAGTTTAATATAAATCAGATCAATCTTACACTGCTGTAGTATGAACCAGAAGGCAGTGAGGTCATCAGTGTAGTGTTCCTCTTCTTCAAGACCTTCACTGGAGAAGAGAAAATAAATATGCCACATTCAAATAATGTGTTTTAATTTTAACAGTTAAATAATTATTGCATTACATAAAAATGACCCAGGATGGAAGGCTTTTATAATGCAATGTTGTAACATTACAAACATTAGGAGGAGTTTTATGACATATCAGAAGAGAATTACTTGATTTATCTCAGAGGGAAGCAGGAAATTCTTACGGCTGCATCCATCTATATAAAATATAAAAATATACAAATTATAATAAAAAAATAGAAATATCAAACAGTAATAAAAAAAAGCAGAATAAACACTTTGAATCAATAAGAATAAACTCTTTGGAAATATATATGTAAATACTTAGCTAGTGCGCATGATAATACATAAGGACATCAGAGTTTTTGCACAGATAAGTAAAATGAACAAATTGCACAAGTGAAACATAGTGGTTTGTAGTGGTCACCCATTAAGGGAGGAGTTATAGAGTTTGATGGGCAGGTAGGAATGACCTCCTGTGGCACTCTGTGGTGCACTTTGGTAGGACACCATCAGAGAGTCCAACTCAACTCCCACAACATCACCAGCCTTGTGGATCAGGGGGTCCAGAGATGGCTTGACCATGGGTCAGAGCTGGTCCAGAACGAGCCTCTCCATGGTCTTTATTACATGGGACATCAGTGCCACTGGCCTGGAGTCTTTGATGTGACTGGGTTACAGCATCATCAGCACAGGAACAATGCAGGATGTCTTCTATATCACAGGTACACTCTGGAGACTCATGCTAAAGACATGGTTTTAAGTTTAGTTTAAAAAGTTTCATTTCATAATTTTAAACTAATTAGTTTAAAAAGTAGGTGTTTTGTAACTTAGTTTAGTAAATTTAGTTCAGTAAATTTAATTTATAGTTTAGCCAAGTAAAAATAGTTTAATGTTTAATAAATTTAGTTGAGCTAAATTCAGTTGAATAAGTTTAGTTTAGTAAGATTATTTTAGAAAGATTAGTTTAGTAAGTTTATTTTGTAAGATTAGTTTAATAAAATTTATTTAATGAGAATACTTATGTAATTTTAGTTTAGTAAGTACTTTTTATGATCAGTATAATAAATTTAATAAGATTAGTTTAGAAAATTAGTTTAGTACATTTCGTAACCTAAGTTTAGTCTAATATGTTTAGGTTAATAAGCTTAGTACAATTAGGTTAGTAATATTAGATAAATTAAGTAAGTTTATGTTTAATAAGCTCAGTTTACTATGTTTAGTTTAGTAAGATTACTTTTGTATGTTTGTTGAGTACATTAAGTTAAATAAGGTTCAGGAAAATAAGTGTAAAAGTTTAGTTTATTAAGAATAGTTTAATAAGATTAGTTAGTTTCCTTAAATAAGTTTAATATGTTTAGATAAAAAATAGTTTAGTTAAAAAATTGTTTAGATAATAAGTTAGTTAAGTTTAATAATTTTAGGTTAAAAAGAGTTTAATACGTTTTGTTTAGTAAGTTATAAAATTTCCTTTGAAAATGTTACATTTTCTTTAATAAGTTTTGTTTAAAAAGTGTAGTTTGGTAAGATTTGTCATTTTATAGGTGATGTGACTGTATTTGTGGTAGTTTAATGGAGATCATCAATTAGTTAAGAGGTGATGTGACTGTATTTGTGGTAGTTTAATGGGGAGGAGTGATTAGTCAGTTTAGAGGTGATGTGACTGTATTTGTGGTAGTTTAATGGAGATCAGCAATTAGTCAGTTTAGAGGTGATGTGACTGTAGTTGTGGTAGTTTAATGGGGAGGAGTGATTAGTCAGTTTAGAGGTGATGTGACTGTAGTTGTGGTAGTTTAATGGGGGTGAGTGATTAGTCAGTTTAGAGGTGATGTGACTGTATTTGTGGTAGTTTAATGGGGAGGAGTGATTAGTCAGTTTAGAGGTGATGTGACTGTATTTGTGGTAGTTTAATGGAGATCATCAATTAGTTAAGAGGTGATGTGACTGTATTTGTGGTAGTTTAATGGAGATCGGCGATTAGTCAGTTTAGAGGTGATGTGACTAGTTGTGGTAGTTTATTGGGGATCAGCGATTAGTCAGTTTTGAGGTGATGTGACTGTAGTTCGATGATTAGTCCATTTAGAGGTGATGTGACTAGTTGTGGTAGGTTACTGGAGATCAGTGATTAATCAGTTTAGAGGCAATTTGACTGTAGTCGTGGTAGTTTACTGGAGATGAATGATTAGTAAGATTAGAGGTAAAGTGACTTTATGTGTGGTAGTTTTTGGGGATTAGTGATTAGTGATTTTAGAGGTGAATTTAGAGTGATTTTAGTCAGTTTAGAGGTGTTGTCACTATTTGTGGTAATTTAATGGAGATGAGCAATTAGTCATTTTAGAGGTGATGTAACTGTATTTGTGGTAGTTTAATGGAGATCATCAATTATTCAGTTAAGAGGTGATGTGACTGTATTTGTGGTAGTTAATTGAGATCAGTGATTAGTAAGTTTAGTGGTGATGTGACTGTATTTGTGGTAGTTAACTGAGATCAGTGATTAGTAAGTTTAGTGGTGATGTGACTGTATTTGTGGTAGTTTAATGGGGATTAATAATTAGTTAGGTCAGAGGTGATGGGTCTGCAGTTGTGGTAGTTCATCGGGGATCGGCGATTAGACAGTTTAGAGGTGATGTGACTAGTTGTGGTAGGTTACTGGAGATCAGTGATTAATCAGTTTAGAGGCGATTTGATTGTAGTTGTGGTAGTTTACTGGAGATCAGTGATTAGTAAGATTAGAGGTGAAGTGACTTTATTTGTGGTAGTTTATTGGGGATCAGCGATGTAGCTATTTTAGAGATGTGACTGCATTTGTGGTAGTTTAATGAGGTTTAATGATTAGTCAGTTTAGAGGTGATGTGACTGTATTTGTGGTAGTTTAATGGAGATCAGTGATTAGTCAGTTTAGAGGTGATGTGACTGTAGTTGTAGTAGTTTAATGTGGACCAGCGATAAGTCAGTTTTGAGGCAATGCCACTGTATTTATGGTAGTTTAATGGAGATCAGTGATTAGTTAGATTAGAGGTGATGTTAACCTTGCGAGGGTTCAGGTCTTTGTTGTGTATATAAGGTCAGGCTCCGCCCTCGCTGGCTGTAACGCGGTGTCTGTGTGTGAGGTGCTGGTAGTTTGGGTTCTGTAGGAGCCGAGATCAGGACTTTGGAAGCAGAAGGAGGGGGAGGAGGAGGTGAAGGAGGAGGAGATACGAGGTTAGTGACGCAGACGGTCTGTGGTTCGGCGCTGCTCAGCCCGCGGTTCGGAGACACGGTGACGGTACGGTAACGAACCCTAGTTGTTTATCAACCCGTTTATCTAGAACCAGAACTCAATCTAGAACCGGCCTTATCACACTGTTAGCTTAGCTTAGCTTAGCTTAGCTTAGCATAGCATAGCGAGTCAGCGTGCGTCCGGAACCGGAACCGCCGCCTTTCAGAGCCGAACCGGACCGACCCAGAGCTCCGCTGAGCGCTCAGAACCGGGCTCTGTTCGTCACCCAGAACCGGGGACGTACTGCAGCTAACGGCCGCTCACAGGCCAACGGCTAACGCTCATTAACCGATATTAACGCTGATTAACAGACATTAAGGGTCGGCAGTTCGGCTCAGTTCCGTTAAAACCTCTGTTATTTAAAGAGTCTAACAGAGTCCAGTTCGGGAGAAGAGGTCAGTACTGTGTTCAGCTCATCTCCACTAGTCACACCAGTAAAACCAGTAAACCAGTGTGTGACTACAGGAGTGCAGGAGCACCGGTCCAAATTATAATAGTGTATAATAATAGTGTGAAAAAGGTCAGAAATTAAACTCTATCATATTTATTACATTCAATGGTTGATTTCGACTGGTTGATGCTGTGGTCATTAATCTTTACTCAGTTTGAATTTAAATGTTCTCACATTCTGAGATTCTGGGTTTTTTTTTCTGAAGCGTAAAGCCAAACTGACCAACAGTAAAACTAAAGGTATCAAATATCTCTATGTATATTGAATATATAATATGATATTAATTTTTGAACGGCACCATGATCATGAGCTTCTTAAGCATATTCTAATGAATGTATCTAGAACCGTCCTAGTTTGTTTGTCTTTATTAAAGTGCAGTCTTTCTCTTGTTTGCACTGAGGTGTTAATGATGATCTTGTATTTGTATATTTTAATATAATTTGTATGTTTTTCCTCCTGATCTACTTCATATACCTCAATATATTGTATAACATCTTTATTTATTGTATTTCACTGTTGCTTTTCACCAATCTGTTTAGATGCCGACCATTAAACTGCAAAGCTCTGATGGAGAGATGTTTGAGGTGGACGTTGAAATCGCAAAGCAGTCCGTGACCATAAAGACAATGCTAGAAGGTAAAGCTACTTGGTCAGATGAGTTGACGGTCCTTTTGTTCAGTAGCACCTGAACATTTGTGAACCCATTCAAATGTTCTATATTTCTGCATAAATGTAACATTACAGCATTAGATTTACAGTTCAAAGTAGATAAGGAGAACCAAAATATTACACTCCTTTATGAACTTAGCTAAATGATCCAATATTACATACATACATACAACATTTCAGCAGCAGATCACCTGATTTTCAAGAAATGGGAAACAATCAGGTGTGAGTGGATGTGTTCCGTTTTATTTAAAGAACAGGTGTCTATCAAAGTCTAATCTTCATAACACATTTGTGCAAGTGTATCACGACATGAACAAAGGAGATTTATGAGGAGCTCAGTAGAAGAGACATTGATGCTCAACAGACTGGAAAAGGTTAAAAAAAACATTTCTGAAGGATTGGATTCCACCAATCCACAGTCAGACAGATTGTGTACAAATTAAGGTTTTATGCTGTTCCACCAGGGTGGTTTGCCAATGTCAAATGTTTGAATTGATCTACTGAACAAAGTTTAAAGAAGAATAAAGTTAATGTTCTGGAATGGGCCAGTCAAAGTCTTGACCTTAATCCAGTAGAAATGTTGTGGAAGGATGTGAAGCAGCAGTGCATGGGAGGAAACCCACCAACATAACAGAGCTGAAGTTGTTTTTGAACAGAGGAATGGACTAAAATTAGTGCAGGACTCGTCGACAGTTACCGGAAACCTTTGCAGTTGTATTTATTGCTGCAAGGATACTAGTATACTGAAAGCATATCGGATAATTTTCCTCAATAGATAAATGAGCAACTATAATTTTCAATCTCACGTTTGATTTGGTTCTTCTTGTCTACTTTTTTAATGTGTATGAAAATCTGTTTTAAGTCAGTTTTATGCAGAAAAATAACTGAAGAGTTCTCAATCTTTTAAGCACCACTGTAAGCAGATGGCTTCATGGTTATTGTTCTTATTATGTATTATCTTTATTACATTTAAATCAGACAGTCTTCATTCTATTGTTTTGTAGATTTAGGCATGGATGATGAAGGTGATGATGACCCCGTTCCCCTTCCCAATGTGAATGCAGCTATCCTCAAGAAGGTAGATTTGTGTCTTTGAAATCTGTTAGTATTGTGACTTTTATACTATATTTTATTTGCTGGTCTTGCATTTAATGTTCATCCATAAAGTTTGTGGTTATTGAAAGACCTACATTAGAGAAATTGCTCCCATGACATGCACATATACATTGTTTTTTTTTTAAAAATCGAAATTCTGCTTTCTCTGTGCTTGTGGTATCGACAAACTGTGCCACTGCAGATAATTTTTCCCTTGTAATTTAATGTAAATGTGCATGAGTCTAGAAGGACTAGATTTTGAAGGACTATTGTTTGAATTCAACAACACTACAGCCTCCCTTTAGTGCTCCTTTAGAAGCTACACCCTCAAAAACATGCATGCACATTGCCAAAGTAATGTCTGAGGGTGTTTGGAAAGCAAAATGTAGACTTTACGGACACCTTTACTAAAATAAAGAGGTGTTTGTAGTAACACTGTAAATATTGACATTAATTTACTTAGCTATCACTAATAGTAGCACTAGTAACTTCAGCTATAACAACAAATGGAAACTTCAGCAACTGTAATGTTTCCGTTTGCTGGTTTAGCAGCAAAGAGTGCTGCTACCTCTTAAACTGTAAAAATCTGTGTTACCCACCTGTCTTTCTGTAGTTTTTGGTTGTCCAACCTGCCATGTTTACTCTTGTTTACACATTCTCTTTGCATCCTCTCTCACCCTTTTTTCCCCCCACTTACGCATAAGCAGAGGTGCCCTCTGCTGGAATACATGGTCCAAGACCCTTCAGTTTTTCCCCATTAACAGTGCCAAGGATGAGCATAAACACCAGACTTTTTTCCTAGTGTGCAAAGACAGACTGGAGAGCTAGCAGCCAGTGAGGAAACATTCACCAAATCTTACAAATGTCTGTTAAATTTAAAATCGTGCACATTTCCTTTCATTCAGAAAGATAACCTGTAATTTGTTGTATTCTTTACACTTAAAGTGAAATACACTGTTCAAAAAATAAAGGGAACACTCAAATAATACATCCTAGATCTGAATGAATGAAATATTCTCATTGAATACTTTGTTCTGTACAAAGTTGAATGTGCTGACAACAAAATCACACAAAAAGCATCAATGGAAATCAAATTTATTAACCATTGAAGGCCTGGATTTGGAGTCACACACAAAATTAAAGTGGAAAATACACTACAGGCTAATCCAACTTTGATGTAATGTCCTTAAAATAAGTCAAAATGAGGCTCAGTATTGTGTGTGGCCTCCATGTGACAGTATGACCTCCCTACAATGTCTGGGAAAGCTCCTGATGAGGTGGTGGATGGTCTCCTCCCAGACCAGGACTAAAGCATCTGCCAACTCCTTGACAGTCTGTGGTGCAGCGTGACATTGGTGGATGGAGCGAGATATGATGTCCCAGATGTGCTCAATCGGATTCAGGTCTGGGGAACGGGCGGTCCAGTCCATAGCTTCAATCTTGTAGGAACTGCTGACACACTCCAGCCACATGAGGTCTAGCATTGTCCTGCATTAGCAGGAACCCAGGGCCAACCACACCAGCATATGGTCTCACAAGTGGTCTGAGGATCTCATTTCGGTACCTCATGGCAGTCAGGCTACCTCTGGCGAGCACATGGAGGGCTGTGCAGCCTTCCCAAGAAATGCCACTCCACACCATTACTGACCCACTGCCAAACCGGTCATGCTGAAGGATGTTGCAGGGAGCAGATCATTCTGCACGGCATCTCCAGACTCTGTTACGTCTGTCACATGTGCTCAGTGTGAACCTGCTTTCATCTGTGAAAAGCACAGGGTGCCAGTGGCAAATTTGCCAATCCTGGTGTTCTCTGGCAAATGCCAAGTGTCCTGCACGGTGTTGGGCTGTGAGCACAACCCCCATCTGTGGACGTTGGGCCCTCATACCATCCTCATGGAGTTGGTTTCTAACTGTTTGTGCAGACACATGCACATTTATGGCCTGCTGGAGGTCATTTTGCAGGGCTCTGGCAGGGCTCCTCCTGTTCCTCCTTGCACAAAGGCGGTGTTAACGGTCCTGCTGCTGGGTTGTTGCCCTCCTACGGCCTCCTCCACGTCTTCTGGTGTACTGGCCTGTCTCCTGGTAGTGCCTCCAGCCTCTGGACACTACGAATGTGAAAGCACCACCAACATTCAAAAGTGACCAGAACATCAGCCAGAAAGCATAGGTACTGAGAAGTGGTCTGTGGTCCCCACCTGCAGAACCACTCCTTTATAGAGGGTGTCTTGCTAATAGAATAGAATAGAACTTTATTGATCTCTTGGGAGGGTTCCTTCAGGGAAATTAAGGTTCCAGTAGCAGCATCGGTACAGTACAGTACAGAAAGCAGAAAGATAGGCAGAAAAAATAATTTAGTAGCATTAAGAAGCACAATATAAATATATAGAATATATAATATACAGACTATATTACAATATACAATATAGACAATAGTGCATGAGAAAAAGAAACCTGTAGGAGGGTGTATTGCACATTATTATTGCACATTATTATTGTACTTGAAAACTGTTTATTGCACAGAGAGTCCAGTGTGTTGTGGTGGTTGCAGGTTGCTGTTAGCTGTTGACTGTTGGTTCAGTTCCTACATCCTTAATCCTCCGAAAGAGTTTTTCAGTCTATTGTTCCTGCACTTAGGAAGGAGCAGTCTCTCACTGAACAGGCTCCTCTGGTGGCTGATGACAGTGTGTAGAGGATGACTGGCATTGTCCATAATGTCCAGCAGTTTTTTCAGAGTCCTCTTCTCTGCCATTGACACCAGAGAGTCCAGCTTTGTGCCAACCACAGAGCCAGCCCGCCTGATCAGTTTGTCCAGCCTGTGTGTGTCCTTCTTGGATATGCTGCCCCCCCAGCATACCACAGTGTAGAACAGGACACTGGCGACCACGGACTGATAAAACATCCCCAGGAGTTTCCTGCAGATGTTGAAGGACCGTAGTCTCCTCAGAAAGTACAGCATGCTCTGTCCCTTTCTGTACAGGTGGTCGATGTTACATGACCAGTCCAACTTTCTGTCCAGCCACAGCCCGAGTTACTTGTAGTAGTCCACAGCCTCCACCTCATCTCCCTCGATCAGAACTGGTTGTGACTTTTGTCTGGACCTTCTAAAGTCAATGACCAGCTCCTTGGTCGTTGAGATGTTGAGCTGCAGATGATTCCGGTGGCACCAGGCTGCAAAGTCCCTCACCAGGCTCCGATACTCCTCCTCGCTATCATCCCTGATGCACCCAACTATGGCTGTGTCATCAGCAAACTTCTGAATGTGACACAGTTCTGAGTTGTAGCAGAAGTCTGCTGTGTACAGGGTGAAGAGAAGAGGGGCCCGCACTGTGCCCTGGGGTGCTCCGGTGCTGCTGATCACAGTGTCAGATGTGATGTCCTTCAGCCTGACATACTGCGGCCTGTCAGTGAGGTAGCTGGATATCCAGGTGACCAGGCATGGGTCCACTCGCATCCTGATCAGTTTGTCCTGAAACATAAGGGGCTGGACGGTGTTGAAAGCACTTGAGAAGTCCAGAAACAGGATCCTCACTGTGCCATTCCCCTTATCTAGGTGCGAGTGGGCTCGGTGTAGCAAGTAGATGATTGCGTCTTCCACGCCAACACCTGCCTGGTATGCGAACTGTAGATCATCCTGTACGTGTTGCACCTGGGGTCTAAGGAGACCGAGGAAGAGCCGATCTATCGTCTTGATCATAATTCCATTTGCACAACAGCATGTGAAATTTGCAGTGTTGCTTCCTAAGTGGACAGTTTGATTTCACAGAAGTTTGATTTACTTGGAGTAAAATTATGTTGTTTAAGTGTTCCCTTTATTTTTTTGAGCGGTGTATATTAAATGATAAACATCAACAAAACAAAGAAAGGCTTAAAATAAGTGCCCTGCAGATATACTGTAAACAGAGACCGGCAATAACAATGCTAAATGTTCAAGTTTGTGTTCTTAATGATAATAATGATCGTACCCAGAAATATCTCAAATTTCTATCAGAAATATTCAGAGAATAGTCAGAGAAAATTCTACATGTTTCTGTCAAACAGCAAAAGTAAGTTTGCGGTACAAAACTATTGAGCAGGAAGAGAGCAGCGTCCTCAGCCTTTTTCATGTCTTAACATTCTGAGGTCTTTCCACTGTCTAAACTGTGAGAAAAAGTGTGATGCATTGAAATCGTATTCAGTGCCTTTAAGTATAATTCTTTAAGTAGCTATACAAGTCTTCGTGTGCTCATGTTTGTGTGTGCAGGTGATTCAGTGGTGTACCCATCACAAAGATGACCCTCCTCCTCCTGAAGATGATGAGAACAAAGAGAAGAGGACAGATGATATCCCTGTGTGGGACCAGGAGTTCCTCAAAGTGGATCAGGGCACGCTTTTTGAGTTGATTCTGGTCTGTTGATTATATCATTTATCGTGCCTAACTAACATTAAATTGCATTTATCATTGTGTAAGTGATGTTTAAGTGAATTTCCATTTAGAGTTTGGCCCTTCCTGAGTTGAAGGTGGTTTGAGCAGACAGACAGACCTGTATTACCTATTGTTGGATTAGGCCTAATGTTGGGTTGTGCCTTTGTGTTTGTGTTATACAGTGGGGAAAATAGGTATTTGATAAACTGCCAATTTTTATAGTTTTCCCACCTACAAAGAATGCAGAGCTAACAGAAAATCACATTGTATGATTTTTAAATCATGAATTATTTTCATTTTATTGCATGAAATAAGTATTTGTTTAACTACCAACAACTAAGAATTTTGGCTCTCACCTTTTTAGTTTGTCTTTAAGAAGGCCTCCTACTCTGCACTCATTACCTGTATTAATCGATCCTGTTTGAAATTGTTACGTGTATAAGACTGGTCATTCACCCACTCACTCAATCAGTCATACCCCAACCTCTTGATCATTGCCAAGACCAAAGAGCTGTCTAAGGACACAAGGGACAACATTGTAGACCTGCACATGGCTAGAATTGGCTATAGGACAATAGACAAGCAGCTTGGTGAGAAGGCAACAACGGTTTGTGCAATTATTTGACAATGGAAAAACACAAGATGACTGACATTATCAGTTTGGGACTCCATGCAAGATCTCCCCTTTCTGAAAAGTGTCAGGAATCAGCCCAGAACTACTCGGGAGGACCTTGACCAGAAGAGAGCTGGGCACATAGTCCAGGCCTGTTTGAAGTTCACCAGTGACCATCTGGATAATCCAGAAGAGGCATGCGAGAAGGTCATGTGGTCAGATGAGTCCAAAATGGATCATTTTGGTATCAACTCCACTCACCATGTTTGGAGGAAGAAGAAGAAGAAGGAGGAGTACAACCCCAAAGGCACCGCCCCAGCCGTGAAGCATGAGGGAGGAAACATCTTACTTTGGGGGTGCTTTTCTGCAAACAAAAATGATAGGAAGACTGCACCACATTGAAGGGAGGATGGATGAGTCTGGGTCTTCCAAAATGACAGTGACCTGAAACACACAGCCAGGGCAATTGAGTGGTTCTGTAAGAAGCATTTCAAGGTCCTACAGTGGCCTAGCCAGTCTCCAGACCTGAACCCAATAGAACATCTTTGGAGGGAGCCCCGAAACCTCAAAGATCTGGAGATCTGTATGGAGGAGTGTGCAGTGTGTGCAAACTTGGTCAAGGTCTAATTTCAGTAATTTCAATATTTGTATCAAATAGTTTCAAAGGATCAAATACTTATTTCATGCAATAAAATGCAAATTAATTATCTTCTGGATTTTTGTCTTGCAGTTGAAGTGTTTCTACAATAAAAATTATAGATCTCTCATTTCTTTGTAGGTGGGAAAACTAGCAAAATTGGCAGTGTATCAAATACTTATTTTTCCCCACTGTAAACTATATGCAGTGTAGCTCGTAATGGAGAAGGTGGACCATTCACATGTAGGTTTTGTTTCATATTTATCTCCTGCCTGTGTATGTGTTTTTGTATAGTGATAGTACTGTTGACAAGTACTGGACACTAGGAAAGTTTGTGATTTAAGTTTTCAAATGGAATACGTGAATATGTTTATACCTTTTGTGATGGAGAGTGGGTTTCGCTTGCCTTACTTTCATCTTTGCCTCCCTTGTTTAGGCTGCAAATTATTTGGACATCAAAGGCTTACTAGATGTCACCTGCAAGACAGTCGCAAATATGATCAAAGGCAAAACCCCAGAGGAAATCAGAAAGACGTTCAATATCAAAAATGACTTCACAGAGGAAGAGGAAGCTCAGGTAAAAACACCACAGTAGACTCTCACCATGTAATGTGCTCTGGCACATCAGGGTTTGTGATTACATAGTTGATGCTCATGGACATGATGGACATCATATATTTT
Organism: Acestrorhynchus altus; assembly: GCA_034509495.1. Taxonomy (NCBI): domain Eukaryota; kingdom Metazoa; phylum Chordata; class Actinopteri; order Characiformes; family Acestrorhynchidae; genus Acestrorhynchus; species Acestrorhynchus altus. The sequence goes on along the minus strand of CM067516.1, from coordinate 4,930,709 downwards.
CTGCCTTATTAAAATTTAAGCTGAAGATTTAAGAAGCTGACCACTTTCAAATTCATCAGGCACTTCAGAAAAGTCAAATTCTCATGCAGTTTGACTTCAATAAGCTAAAAGTGAAGGAAACATGAATGAATTTGATTTACACATTCCAAACTACTTTTTTTTTTTTCCCTACCCAGGTACGCAAGGAAAACCAGTGGTGTGAAGAGAAATAAAGAAGTTCCACATGACACTAACACACTGTAAGGATTGTTTCCAAAAACAGATTTACTGGTTGCACTGCACTGTTCATACTTGTTGAAATTGACCTGTAGACCAGTAGGATGAGACCCTTTGTGTATTCATAGCATGACCTTCATTGCTTGTGTGGTGCAAAAAATATGTATAATTTAATCATTTTTCTGTTTTTATTCCTCTTTATATATTTGGCGGAAATAGTCTTCACCTATTATAAGGAGTAGCCCCTCCCCTTTTTGGATTATTTTTAAAAAAACTAGATGTTTCTTTATGAAGCAACCATGTAGATTTTTTTTGAGATATTGAAATTGATAAAAGCTTATTGGTAACTTTTATAAATGCAGCCTTGTGTGTATCTTCTTGTAAGTTGTGCTGAAGGAAGAGGAAGAAATAAAATGAGTGGGGGAAATCTGGGAGGTGACAAATTTCAACTTGTCATGTGGACTTGAAAGTACTTGTTTAAGAAGTGAAATGTGTTTTTCTTGCAGCTTGGACATTTACTTTGCCTGCTGTCATTGTAAAGGATTGGACACATTTTCTTAGTTCTGCTCTTACAATGAGGCTTAGGAATATTAATCTTTAAATTCAAATAAATAAAACCATCAAAATGTGTACCTGAGTTCTGTGTTGTATTTGATGAGCTTCTTGCATTTTGAAACTGAACCTTTTTGAATGATGTGGAAGTTGGAGGGCAATACATTTAAATAAATGTTTCAGGCCTTCACTTCCTTCCAGCATACAACACACATCACATTAGTACCTTCTATTGAAGTTTAGTCCACTTTGTAATTCAAAAAGCACCAGTGGTCAAATTGTGAGGATTCTGGAGTTTATTTTGCTGCAGGGAATGTTTTGCATGGAAATGGACAAAATCTAGGCCACAGCATTAAACTAGTGTTGAAAGTAAGTGGGGGAGGGGTTTGGGAATCAGGTCTATAGATATTTGGACAGTGACAGAGTTTGTCATTTCTGCCTCTATATCCTGATTAAATTGTACTAGTTTAAAATATCTGTTTAGGAATTAAATCATTTTTTCAGATCCCGTTTTCATAGCATCAGAAGAAACTGGATAAACTTAAGGATTTTAAGGGTTTAATTTATTTGTTATAAATGTTTAGTCAGTGACGGTTTGGTTGCTGCTTGTTTGTGGGTCTTTGCTCTTGTTTTATCTTCAGTAAATGAATTGTTGCAGTGGTGTTAAGGGCAGGAAACTGAGTCATCAGTTTAAGAACTTAAAAGATGACCGGTCTTATCTGGGCTGAGCTAGTCAGAGCTTTAGTTGTACCAGTGATTTTCATCTTTAAGGAAATATTTTTAAACTCATGAAAGCATATGTTTGTAGATTTTGATATATGTCTCCAAAAGGGTTTCTTTTCACTTATTTGTTGTGAAGGGCTTTTCTTTGAGCCATATTTACTTGTATTCTGTTGGCTTTCATGTCTTTTGATGATGCTGGGGTAACAAGTGCACTTCTTTATTATTTATTTTTATTTTAACCAACGCACAGATTATCTTTGTAGTAGGTTATAATAGGTATAATGGCCTACTTCATTTATCTCAATACCTATCCCATGAGAGTAGTTCCTGTGAGTTTTAACCCCCTATTTTTTATGAGACATTACACAACACAAGATTTCCAAAATAGTTTAATGTAATCATCACCAAAAAGAAGGACTCTACTCGTAAAATAAAATAGAAAAAAAAAATCTGTTATTTTCCATTACACAAGTAGGCTTGTAGAACAGCTCCCTCTGCTGTGTGTGAGGTGAACAAGCGCAGTAGTTTCAACGCAGAAGAATGAATATATTTTTATTCCTTGTCAAAATAAACCCTCTGAATGAATACTGAATGGCTTGCATAAAGATCAGTTGAACAGCATGGACATGAAAAGCAAAATGAAACATTTTTAAAGTCTTTTGTTCTTGCTGGTGACTTCTAGATGCAGGAAAAACATGCCCATACTTCCATACTTCTGTTTTACATGTGTCATGTTTGGGACAATGAAAGGCGAAATAAAAACAACCCAGGCATACTACACACAATTTCAGAACTATAGAACAAAATCTGGTTTCAAAAGTGGAACTTTTTTGTATGAAAAACAACGACTATGAAAACATCCAATTTCTTTTTCTTTTTCTTTCTTTACATAAAATCATACAAAAGTAGTTATATAGAGAGAATTTAATCTCCATAGAAAAACAAAGATTTACAACACTTGAAATGTCACACATGTGTTCTTTCAGGAAGGTTTTATAGAACAAACCGGGGTAATGAAAGGACTTGGGGTGTACTGGGTGTACTTGAGATGCAGAGGATAATCCAGGATGTGGGATGAATAATAAGTCATGATTACATGTACAGACAACTGTCTCTTGATCTTTTGGCCACACACCCAATCACTGATTATGAAAGAATGCCCCTTCCTTGACATATAAGAAGAGGCACAGCCGAAAGGAGGCCGAACACAGATCTTACAAAGGGGAAAAAGACTGGCCTTTTCAGCATTTTCCTCTTGAAGCTTGGTCATAGTACAGACACATAGTGTCTGTATTCCATGCTGTCTTTAGTGGTGGATGAAGATCAGGCTGGATTTGAGATGCTGATATCTGTGATGCAGATGTTAGTGGGCCTGAGGTACAGCGGTACAACCTGGCTGCAGGCTGTGGACAGTGGTCTCTGTTTTAACTCTGCTGAAGGCTAGAGAGAGTTTGCTGGGTTTGAATGTCAAGGGCAGGGTGTTGGGTTTTTTTCTGCTCTGAGCTGTGTGGAGATGATGGCTGATTGGTGAAGTGGGGGACGGTGAAGGGCAGTGTAAAGGAGAGCCTGGCTGTGGCAAGTGTTGGACAGGAGAAGAAGGCGAGTCTATAGCACTTCCATCGGAAGAATGTGGGCTGGCACACTGTCCTCCTTGAAGGTAGCGAATGCACTTCTTTTTCCTCCTAGGAACAGTCAAGAGAGTTATCTGTGAATAAAGCGTGGATGCAAAACGTCACAAATGTACACTCATCATACAGACAGAAGATCAAACAACAAATATCCTACATTATCACATATCAGTGGTTTGCTTGAAATTATAGAAATCATCAATTAAACATAGGAACAAAATATCTGAATGATGTATCATCTTCTACCTTCAGAGCCAATTTCTCCACTAATAACAGACATGGAAGCAAAGAATAAATATGGACCAAAGTAGTTTGGACACCTGCTCATTCACTGTTTCTTCAGAAATCAAGAGGATTAAATAGTTTATACTGCGGTTGCTGGAGTAACTATCTACTCTCCAGGGAAGACTTTCTACTAGATGCCAGAGCATTGCTGTAAGGATTTGATTGCCTTTTGTGAGAAGCGTGCTGCTGAGGTCTGGTGATCAACACTCTACCTTATCTCCAATTCCCTAAATGATCCTAAAATACTTCATACCTCTCTAGCCCACTCCTGGCATTAGACATGTGCCAAGAGATAATTGATAATCCGCTCCAGAGATACCCAGTCTATTGGTGAAACATCTCTACAGACCATCTGTGCATTTGCACCTCTGTGTCAGAAATGGGTGCAACTTATGTAGATGAATACATTCATTAGAATGGGTGTCCACACACATTTAGATTAGCAGTGTTGTGTTATGATGAAGCAGTTATTTAACAGCAGTAGATGGTTTGTAGAGATAAACTCAACATGTCTTAAATCACTTTCAGTTACCTTTTTTTCATGAAGGCAAAACCACATTCTAAAATCCTGTTGAACCGAATCTTTCACACAATCAAATTGATTTAAATAACACTTTGGCAGAACTGGTGGTTTTAGTGCTGGAGCAATACCCTCATTACTCAAGGACTTCATATTACATTTATTATGCATACATTATGCATCATTAATAGGCATCCATGCTTACAATAAACTAGCATATTAAAATATTAACATTTACAATTATGAATCATGAATATTGGATTTAACATTTCTAAAGAGATGTGAGCACAAACATAAAAGATTAAACATAAAAAAACATTAAAAACATCCACATAGTTGATAAGATGGAGAAGAAAAAAATAATGTTTATCATGTTTACATTTAAAATGTCCTCCTTTCATGATGAGAAATTTTCATTATTTAATAAACATTACACTACTGATAATGTTAATGCAGACCTGCAACAACTCATTAATGGAAACAGGTTTATTCGGGCATCATTAACAATTAAAATCTTAAACCTTCTGCTTAATTTAAAGAATATCATAAAAGAATCTCATATATGATTTGAAGTAAAGTTTTATGGGTATTGAATATTTCCATGACACTCCTCAGTCTTTGTGCTTCAGTTATGATGTAATGAAGTCACAAGTGTTACCCAATATCTCAGTGGTGTATCACACTTAATGGTGAGAAACAAGTTTTTTTTTAACAATAGACATGGAAGCAAAGAATTCAGCCCTGCTCCACGATATGGAAGAAAATATTGAGACATATGTTTATTCATTGTTTCATCTGAAATTACAAAGACATTCTCCTGCTTTTGTTGGGAGTAACTGTCTCTACTGTCCAGAGAAGACTCTCTGTGATGATTTGATTGCATTCAGTAACAAGAGTGTTAGTGAGGTCAGGATCACCACCCACCTCATCCCCAACTCATCCCAAAACTTCTGGATGGAGCACCATCATTCCAGAGAACACAGTTCCAGCGGTCCTCTAAGGTGCAGTACCTTAAAATCTAGGGCCACAATAGTTAAGGGGGAGAACAGGAAACACTTTCATTTCACTGGCATCCAAAGAAGAAAAGTGTCAACTGCTACAGCCCTCCTCTGTGAGTTTCACATAAATCAAAGTAGCACACATCGTCTCTGTGTTAACGCGCCTCAGACTTAGACGTTAGTCACTCTCGGCCACCACAGAGATGGGTGCGCCTTGCAAGCGAGCGCTCCCCTCAGAAATGTCAATGTGCCATCAAACGCATCTGAAGCTGACCGCACTGTGACAACGAGAGAGGAAGGAGATGAGTAGAAGGGGAGGGGAGGAGTGATAGGGAGTTTGTGGGGAGCTGCGTAGGTGTGAATGGCAGCAGAAGTGCAGTAGTATTGACAGAGGCTGCTCTGAGTGATGTTTGGTCTGCGGGGTTTGCTGGAGCTTTCTAAACCACAAGCCTTTTCTCTCATTGTGTTATGTGTGAAAGTATCATGGCCGGATGTTTCCATGACGTGATTATGGGGGAGACACAAAGATATAGGACAGACTTTGCAAGAATATTCTTACTGATGACTTCCTCAAGAGCAATATTATATACAGACGTAAAGAGTGCAAAATATTTTGTATCTATGGTATAAAATTTCACAAGGTGTTAGACATCCAGTTTTATAAACAATCATCAATCACCAACATCTATAACAGCAGTTTAGTGACCACAGCCTGTAGATCTGATCTGTTTGACCTTTGTGGAGTGAATACACACCAGCAGTGCCAAAGAATAGAGGCTACCCTACCCCTCGTCGTGGAAGGTAAGGTAATTAACTGCAGGCTTTTTGTTTTGTTTCCCAGGTCCTCTAAGCCACTGCTTCCTAACCCTGCTCCTGAAGTGCTCCTCACATTGCATTTTAGTGTTTCTCCTGCTGATCCAGCTAATCAGCTAGTAAACAAGTGTGTATTGATTTGAAGGTGGTGTTAGTGCAGGTCAATGGTTCTTCCGGAACCAGAGCTGGAAACCATTGGCTCATAGGACCCAGGAGTAAAACCCACAACCCTGTAATCAATAACCCATCTTTCTAACCACTGAGACACCACTGCTCTTTGATGGGACACAGTGCAAAATGTCATACTCAGTGATGTGATGGTGTGAGTAAGGAAGACGATGCCATGTAATGAGTAATGAGCTGCGGTGTTAGTGAAAAGAGAGCGTGCATAAGAGCAATAGAATGACAGAAGAGGGAAGAATGTACAAATACAAGGATGACAGGAGAGTGAGAAGTACACACCTGCAGGGGCCACACCAGTCCGTTTGTTGGTTGAGGCCGAAGCGAGCCCGGCATTTCTTTGGAGAGCCGGGGTCTGAGCACAAGGCAGCATGCATAGACAGAGAAAAGAACAGAAGGAAGAAAGAAAAAAGGGAGAGAGATAAGGCAAGGGCAGAGAAGCATTAATATAGATAGATAGATAGATAGATAGATAGATAGATAGAGAGAGAGAGAGAGAGAGAGAGAGAGAGAGAGAGAGAGAGAGAGAGAGAGAGGAAAAACAGGGGAAGGCAATAAAATGCAAGTTTAGTTGAAACCTTATCAGGCAAGTCAATATGAATTAGATTTTTGCCTAAAAGCCAAGTTTTTATATTTGCCAGGAAGACTCATCTGTTTCAGGAGTATTTAACTCCATAAAGTCTTGGGCATGTATTCCAAAATATATGTATCTATATGATCCATTATTTTCCCACATTATGTTTTGTTTAGCCTTGTGCTTAAAAGTTGAAAAGCCTGAAGTTTACACCTAAAGCACTCTCAGACAGTGAGAAACTAAATTCTCTGAAACCAAGATTGAACTCTATGACTCTGCATGGGCTTTGTATATTTCACACATATATGCTGATTTCAGGTTTCGCTTCATTTTTGTTGTAATTCCTTCTTTAAAGACCCTTTATTCCTAAACCCCTTTCTTTTCTCCTTTCTCCTCTGTCCCATGTCCTGAGCTGACCCTGCTGCCTGACCTTCTGTACCCCTTTGTTTTTCCTTCTCTTTTCTATCTTTCCCACATTTATTGAGACGCCCTGTCCTGGTGCTGCCCAACCTGGTTCTCCACTGTCCTTCTGTCTGCTGTTATTTTGTGTTGCTATGGATCTTCTCATTGATTCACTCATGCCACACTAGATACCACAAAGCTGTTAATATGACTATTTAACCAACACAGACTTTCACATTAATTTGTGTCCTACTCTCACTCACACTCATAACTCACCTACTCTCATATTCAGCATAGCTCTTCATCATCTCGATCTTTCTCAGTTTCTTTCTCTTGGTCTGAGGTAGTTTTCTTTGCCATGCTCACCTTTGACTCACAGAAAGAGTGCAAGTTATTGCATTATTAAAAGGGGTGTCCATAAACATATATATATATGGACACCCCTTTAATAATGCAATACGTTGCACCCTTTGTTGACACACATCAGCACACATCACACATTTGTCTAGTTCCTGTAGAAAAGTACTGCCAATAGAATTGAACTCTTCTGGAAACAGGCACCTAGTGCCACCGTACCTGTAGACTACAAGGGTATAAAGCCCCTCTCAGTATTGAGCTGTGGAGCAGTGGATCCGTGTTCTCTGGAATGATACTAAGCTAATACTTTTGGGATCAGATGGAGAATTGGGAAGGAGCTGGCTAGCAATGATCCAACATTCTGACCTTACTAACAGTTGTTAGAGAATGCAGTCACATGTTCACAGCAATGCTCAAAATCTAGTAGAAACCCTTCCGGCAGAGACTTACTCTAGCAAAATGACCTTGAATGAGCAATGAACAATGAATGAGCAGGTGTCCCAATATTTTTCATCAAATAATGTATGCAGTAAACATATAAGTAATTTAATTACTAATTAATTATAGTACATATACTTTATATTTGAAAATTATTATTAGAAACAGTTACATTTATTTCATAATTCAATTCATAATATTCAAAAACTATATGTATATTAGTAACATGTAAAGCAAAACTTTTCAAGCATTTTTTGCTTTTGATCTGTATGGCTTATAGCAGAAATAAAAAAAAATCTGGAAAAAAAGGATATCATATTATAAGAATATTTTGTAAACTTTGTACTGTGGACAGGTGGTGGGTCATGTAGGAATACCATCCCAGACTGGGAAACATCAAACTGGACTTCAGACCCCTTGGGTTCTGTGCCAAACTGTATAAAAGTACTCAAATATTCTAATTATTATTAGAATAATATAATATTATTATAATATCACTAGTAATATTCTAATAATATTATATTATTCTAATAATAATAATTTCTGGTATCAGAAACTAGAATATTAGAATATTCTAGTAACTAATATTCTAGTTCTAATATTCTAGTTCTAATATTCTAGTTTCTAATGCCAGAAACTGGATCTGATTTTCATAAAAAAGCCATACTGATCAAAAGTTAAGCAAAAAGGGCTTGAAATTACTTCATGTGTGATGAACATGGCTGTTAACATTATTATTAAATGAATTAAATGAAGAAAAATAAAATTACAATTTTTGAGCTACTGTATATATGGTGTATATAAGGGAATTCTATCTTCTAATATGTCATATAGATATGTAGGATTTCCATATGGGTTAATTTTAGGGGTTAAATTGGACCATGTTGAATCTTACAGTCATTAATTTTGTTATCCTATGTGCAGTTATTGTACATCTCTCCACTCACTGTTAATTTGATAAAAACTGAAGCAAACTGAAATAAATTCATTGCTTAATATTTGTCTTTTTTATTTGTTTTAAACATCTCTGCAAAAGTACACAAAATGTACAACAGTATTTATTAAGATTCTGAAAAACATATACACTCATCATTAAAAAAATGATGATGCTCCCAGAGGGAATACACTGATAGCAATGCACAACTGCAATGGTGTCGTATCAGATGGTCATGTTGCGTTAATCCCAACACCGTACTGAGAGACACTACTTCTGTATGTTTAGATCAATAAATCATTTAATCATTATTGTTCCTGATAACCTTCTGAATCACATTGCAATCAGACACTTCCTTTTGGGTGCAAAGTTTTTTTGATAATGAGCTACTATGCAATTCCAACCTGTGCATTATAGTATCACATGGAATATATATTATATTGAAGGCTTGTGTAAAAAAGAACAAAGGTATTTAAAATGTATGACTATACCTGTAGTAGAATCTTGCTGTTTCTCTCTTTTTCTCCTTTTCTTTTTGCCCTGTGGGGAAGAGGACATGTGATCATTTTTGCTGGATAGGACTTTGTGTATGAGACTGCTGAGAAAATTGACTCCTGGCAACTGGAAAATGTGCAGCCGGTGACACTGCTGCTGTTCTGCTGTGTATGCTGACCGAGAGCGGCCGTTGACACTGTTGCTGCTCTGCTGTGTACACTAACCGCGAGTGGCCTGTGACACTGTTGCTGCTCTGCTGTGTATGCTGACCGAGAGTGGCTGGTGACTCTGCTGCTCTGCTGTGTACACTGACGAGAGCGGCCGGTGACGCGGTTGCTGCTCTGCTGTGTACGCTGACTGAGAGTGGACATTGACATGTTGCTGCTCTGCTGTGTATGCTGACTGAGAGCGGCCGGTGACACTGTTGCTGCTCTGCTGTGTACGCTGACCGAGAGTGGACGGTGACACTGTTGCTGCTCTGCTGTGTATGCTGACCGAGAGCGGCCAGTGACACTGTTGCTGCTCTGCTGTGTACACTGACGAGAGCGGCCGGTGACGCGGTTGCTGCTCTGCTGTGTACGCTGACTGAGAGTGGACGGTGACATGTTGCTGCTCTGCTGTGTATGCTGACTGAGAGCGGCCGGTGACACTGTTGCTGCTCTGCTGTGTACGCTGACTGAGAGCGGCCGGTGACACTGTTGCTGCTCTGCTGTGTACACTGAATGAGAACGGCCAGTGACACTGCTGCTGCTCTGCTGTGTACACTGACGAGAGCGACCGGTGACGGTGCTGCTCTGTTGTGTACACTGACCGAGAGCGGTTGGTGACACTTCTGCATCTCTGCTGTGTACACTGATGAGAGCAGCCAGTGATGCTGCTACTCTGCTGTGTACACTGACAGAGAGTGGCCGGTGACACTGCTGCTGCCCTGCTGCTGCACTGACAAGACTGGCCGGTGACGCTGCTGCTCTGCTGTGCACACTGACCGAGAGCGGCCAGTGACACTGCTGCTGCTCTGCTGTGTACACTGATGAGAGCCGCCGGTGATGCTGCTGTTCTGCTGTGTACACTGATGGAGAGCGGCTGGTGACACTGCTGCCACTCTGCTGTGTACACTGACAAAGGATTGCAAATGTTGCAGATATCACTTAAAATGTGTTAAAATGTGATTTCTTGATTTTAAACCTTGTTTAGTTACAGGTGAAAGTAACCTTCAAAATCCTTCAAAAATGTAATTAAGTACTAAGAAAGTACGAAGTTACTTCCCAGTTCTGGAAGTAGGTAGTTTGTTGACCTATGACAGTCTTTACTACAGATAAGCACGAGAAGGTGGGAGTTTATTTTTCTCATCTTCCACCCCCTCTTCCCAGAATCCGCCGTGCGAAAGCTTCCTGTTTGCATTTCTGTGATACGACACTGAGGTTAGACCACAACTCTGTCACACTCTCCCCCTCGTTCTCTGCCAGAGCAAACACGCCTTTGCTTTATACTTTAAATCATGTAAAATTACTTATGGATCATTTCTTATGGAAGCTTTGATGTTCAAACGTCACATAAGATATTGCGGGCAAGGTGACCTTATCGATCTCATCACTGACGCATTTTTTGGTTGATGTTAATTATGACAGCCAGGAAGACAACGTCTCTCAGAAAGGAAGTTGCCTCAAAAGACTGAGCCAGATAAAGCAGTGTTTCTGCTTCTGCATCAGACTGAGGGTCTAAACAGACTCTGTTAAAGGTGCCACAGAATGAAAGTATGTTAAGTATTCTGGTTGGGGTGAAAAATGCTCAGATGTGATTTCAAAAGCCTACATAAAGATAAGCTCTACTTTTATTCCCTGGATAATGTGACCCTTACAGAAGCCAAACCAAACAGTAATTGTAACCAAAACACTGTAATTGTTCCCCAGGCATTTGAGATAATGGACAGCATTGCATACAGTCTAATGTCAAGGAGGCCAGACTGATTTTGTTGGACTCATACAGCCGTACACACATAACCCATACAGTAATATAATTTATTATACAATAATTAAGCTTTTGATGAATAGTATCAGTGTTCAGAATCAGCAGAATTCACAGTGCACTAAGTGTTACCTAAAGTAACAGGATAACAAATAGGACAAAACAGAAACAGAAAATGGCCACGGAACCAGTATTCCCTGCTGCTGAAAAAAATCCCCACAGCATGATGCTGCCACCACCATGTTTCACTGTTTACCTTGGTAGCTGAAAAGTTGACCAATTTTGGTCTCATCTGACCAGAGCTCCTTCCTCCATTTGGAGAGTCTCCAACTCAAACGGAGCTTTCCTTTCTCTCTGTAAATAAAGGCCCCTCTTTCATAAAGTCCAGCTCCATGAAGTGTACGGTGTATTGTGGTGGTATAGACAGATACAATCTATGCTTGGGAATTCCTTCCCAGTTTTACCAATGCAGCTCCTTCAGTGTTACCTTTGGTCTCTGTGCTGCAAAAAATAATTACATTAATGCCCTCCTTACCCAGTCTGAGAGTTTTGGTGGGTGGCCCTCTTTTGGCAAGTTTGTTGTGATACCACGTTCTTTCCATTTGATGATAATGGATTTGATGATGCTCTAGAGGATCATCAGAGATTTGGATATTTTTTTGTAACCCAAGCTAGACTTGTACTTCAAAACAACTTTGTTCCTGACTTGCAGCCTCTGGGGCCTTTCAGATACAATTCAGAAAAGGTGTGTATATACTGACAGATCATGTCACACATAGATTGCACACCGGTGGACTGCATTTCACTAAGCATGTGGATTTTGAAGGCAACTGGTTGCACCATAACTATTTAGTGGCTTCATAGCAAAGGAGGTGAATTCATATGCACTTGCCAATTTTCAGTTTTTTATTTCCAAATATTTTTATACACATATTTCTCATTTCAATTCAGCAATTTAAGAGTATTTTTGGAGATGCAATGGTATGTGATATACAATTCAGATAAACAAAAAACAACAACTTAAAAAATAAAAATACAGGTTGTAATGTAATAAGTCACAGCCAAGAGGGATAATACATACTAAGTTGCACAATTTGAGTAGTACGATTATGCTTTAGGCGCATGTAGGTTGAAAGGGGCACTAGAATATTTAACTGTATATTCTTATATACTGTATATTTTTAAAAATGTCTTGACTCATTATATTTACAGCCAAAAACAAAGACCAGCATTGTTTGCCTAGTTTGAGATGCACAGTGTTAAGACACAATGGATAATTTCTGAGATTATGGAACTTTTGTTACTTTTGTATTTCGTTTTCTCATCTTGTATTTTGTTTATCACCACTATACGTCTACTACTTTCTGAATGGATTAATTAGTTCAATAACCCTTCTTAAAGAGTAAAGTTATATCAGTTTTGTAAACAACAACAAAGTATTACAGTATTCTACTGAAACTTTTAATATTTTAACACATTTAATTTTAGCCAGCTTAATTTAACAAGCTCAAGGCCCTTAACCATCACTGCTGGAATGAATAATAAGTTAACAACTGTCTTTTAAATACAGAGAGCACATGTGAAGAATAGAATGCCATTATAATACTACAAAAACTCATAATCTTGTTTTAAAGTCAAACTAAACATAAACAAAAACAACATTATTACAGTCAAAAACTAATTCCCTTTTATGTTAGCCTAGGGTCAGTCTTTTGCAGGCATGCATCAATATGGATGGCCTAATGCTCTGTAGGAGAATGCAGAAATGTCACTGCTATATGTGTACTTACATAGTTGTCTCGTGCAGACCAGCTAGGGTAAAGTTGCATATGAAGCTGTCTTTCCTTCCTGGCAAGCTCGTAGTACTTTGCCTGCTCATCACGAGTCAGAGCATGCCACTGCAAAAGACATACACAAAGATAGACCCATTATTAAATAGATCACTAATGGGAAATCACTGGATGTTTCTCCGGTAGTGATGCAGCCATTATGCACTGAACTGTCCATAATTCCACCCAATTTTAAGGCACCTAAATATGCAAATATGCATTGAACTAATGGAATAAAAAACAAACAAACAAACAAACACACACACACACACACACACACACACACACACACACACACACACACACACACACACACACACACACACACACACACAAACAGAGCCTCTGGCAACAAGTTGTCCAGATGAAGGTCAAAAGGATTAGCCCATCAGTCATATCAAGTGAAATTGGTAATTGAAGTCTAGTGAATAAGGGGAATTAAAGTCAAATGCAAGATAAGACAGGATAATGTGGAGAAGCTCAATGGGCATTTGGTTCAACACTGCAGCTGGAATTGCTCACCGGTCCAGCACCGAACAGGGTAAGGACCGGTCTTATCATTGGTCTCTAATTGTGGTCTCCAGTGTGCCTGTGTGTGTGTATGTTTGTGTGTTTCATGCTTGGCTATGCATGTAATATTAGTTCCACCGGTGTTCCACAAGGCTAAGTCCTTGGTCCTCTTCTCTTTTCTCTCTACACTACTTCTCTTGGTAAAGTAATATCTTCTTATGGTTTTACTTACCACTGCTATGCCAATGACACTCAACTCATCCTCTCTTTCCCACCCTCCGACACCCAGGTATCTCAGCTTGCCTCTCTGATGTCTCATCATGGATGGCAGCCCCATCACCTCAAACTCAACCCCAGCAAGACTGAACTACTGTTCATTCCTCACCCTGATCTTACCATTTCCTGTGAGAACTCACTGGTCACTCCATCTGCTGATGCAGACCATCAGACCCTTGCAACTCATTCAGAATGCAGCAGCGCAATTCATCTTAAATCTTCCTAAATTCAGTCACGTAACTCCTCTGCTGCATTCCTTTCATTGGCTCCCTGTAGCTCCCTGTATCAGATTCAAAACCTGCTGACCTACAAAGCCAAAAATGGACCAGCTCCTCCATACATGATGGCTATACCAAGAACCCTTCAACCTTCAAGTACAGCTCGGCTTGACCCACCATCCCTCAAAAAGGAAAACATGCATCCAGATTCTTTTCTGTTCTGCCACCAAAATGGTGGAACGAACTTCCCCTTGGAGTCCTTCAAACGCAGACTGAAGACTCATCTGTTTCAGGCATATTTAACTTTTGTGTTCAACAGGATCTAAGCATGAGGAATCTCTAGATTCTAGCCTTGTCTATTGGCTGAGTGAACATCAAAGCTCTTTTGTAAGTCGCTCTGGATAAGGGGGTCTGCTAAATAAATAAATAAGCAAGGGTGGGCCTCATTTCTGTACCTGACTGCTTTACATTCTGACAGCTGTTTTATTGGCTATATCTTTTGCAAACAGTATCCTTTGTATTCATCAGAGAAGAGTTTAAAAGCAACTGGACCAGGTTTTGAGAGATTGCCTTGTTGGGGCTTGGGTTATATGAATATTACCATATCTTGTTGTTGGCGGCAGTGGATAGAAGAAAGCACTTATTAGCGACGTGAAGGATCCGTGACAACAAATCATACCAACATGTGTGGATTGACACAACAGCCATCACTGCAGACATGCAGTGAGCCATGTTGCCAAACTTCTACTGATAGAAGATGTGTGGGATGCTATTGGAGGCACTATCAACACTCCACCCCTAACACGCAATCTGCAGAACTGAGTGAGAACATTCAAGCTGCACGGGATTGACCTCTACAACTCCATGCAGAAACATCTGGCATGTTGCGTTAAACAGAACACCCTACTGAGAGACATGACTTCTGTATGTGTAGATCAATCAATATTGTCCATTACAATCATTTATTGTTCAATCAATCAAAGTTTATTTATATAGCGCTTTTTACAACAATGGAGTTGTCACAAAGCAGCTTTACAGAAATCTGGGTCCAAGCCTCAATTGAGCAGCCAGGGGCAACAGTGGCTCAGGCTAGAAGGAGGATACGTCCTTCTGGATGGTTATATTTCATAATAGATTTGATATTATTTACAATAACTCAAAAATTAGTGTCCTATTACTTTTATACAACAGTTCAGAAAATACAGATAAAGAAATAAAGTCATGAACTGTCGTAATTACTAACTCCACTCACTCATTGCACAAACTGCAGGTCCTTCTCCAACTCCTTACACACACCAACACATTAAACTCCACCCACTCACTGCACAGCCTGCAGCTCCTTCTCCAACTCCTTACACACACCAACACATTAAACTCCACCCACTCACTGCACAGCCTGCAGCTCCTTCTCCAGCTCCTTACACACACCGACACATTAAACTCCACCCACTCACTGCACAGCCTGCAGCTCCTTCTCCAGCTCCTTACACACCAACACATTAAACTCCATTTCCCATTCAGTCTTTTCTTGATTGTCTTTTTTTATTGTGCTTTTAGTTTTGTTGTTTTCTTACATTTACATTACTATAGGTGGTTCTGCTGTTATTTACTAAGCAGTGTGATTCAATGGAATGCTTATGAAAAAAATGCTGTTAATGTAAAACAATACCATATTTTTTTAACAAACACTATCTCTCCACTGAAGAGCACAACTAATAATAGCAGAAACTCATTTTGAGCACATCAGCTTGATTGACTAATAGATGGAGGTGATATAACTAAACACTACTGAAGAAATATTTTAAACATCATTTGTAAAATCAGTTACAAATAGTCAATTATAAAAACTGTTCACCTTCCATGAAAATCAAATGTGTCTGCTGCACTTTGACATCAACTAATCAAATTTTAGGACTGGTGGATCTTCTTTACACTTCTGCTCTTGGGCTTAACTTGCTAGGACAGCCAAATCTGGCCTTGTTGGTTGAAATCTAAGTTATTTTCCAGACAGTAGTATAGCAGATGTAACACTTTTTACGTAACACAAATTAAGGGCTAATTAATGTCTTGTTCTTTGCTCAGTGAAACCTGAATTAGACATTTAAAAATGATTTATTCACTATGCATTAAGCTTTATTCAGTGTGACTTCTGTAACTTCTGAATTAGCTGCAGTAATGTCTAAGAAACACTTTATTAACACCCATTTCTGAAAGTTATTGAACATGAATTACTATTTAAATCTATACATTATTAGTGTGTAATTTGCATCACATATTTAATTATTTTAATGCATGATTCTGTGAGTACTGTGAGAATAAGAGCTTATCTATTGATACCCAGTTTGTGGTAGCAATCCTCTATTGCTTCGTCAGTGCTCAGTTTGACCACAAAGTACCAAAGTACACTCATACCAGACTTATTAATGGTGAATGGAGTAGAGGAACCACTAAACTACAATTGAGATTCAGCTCATGGACAGATTTCCTCATATTTTCCTTATAATTGAGAATTCATTGATCCATTGATGCCAAACTGCCCTGCCCCAGATGTAGCAAAACAGCCCAAAACCATGATACTACCACCACCACCATGTTTCACAGATGAGATAAGGTTTAGAGACTTTTGGTTTGTCCATGTGATCTTTATCAAACTGCAGACGGGCAGCACTCTACTTATTAGAGAGCAGAGGTTTCTCCTTGTAACCTTGCCAAGTTCACCATTCTTCTGTTCTTCTGATGGTGGACTCATAAACATTAACATTTGTAAAGGCTTTTAGTTGCATAGAAGTTCCCTTGGGTTCCTTTGTGAGCTTGTGGATTATTACACACCTTGCTCTTGGCGTGATAATTGTTGGTGGAGCACTCCTGGGGACGGTAATAATGGTCTTGAATTTCCTCTATTTTTATACAATAGACATGGAATGGTTACTGGCGTCACAGTAAATCACAATAAAATTCATAACAGTTAGTATTACCTTTTCAATTTTTAATAATCATGACAATTATGGATCTTCTTCCAAGTTCCTCAACCATGTCCTTTGTTGGTGATATGATTCACTTCCACACACATGTGAAGGTCAGAATTTGATAGGTTCCTGTTCTCTAAATAAAACAGGACCCCCACTCACACCTGATTGGCTCTCATTGATGAAAACCCCTGACTCTCATTTCACTGTCAAATGAGGTGCTGATCCTCAAGGTTCACAAACTTTGACTCTCACACAAATGGAATATTGCATATATGTAATGTGTGTGATGTTCCTCACCCTGCGTCCCAGTATCTGATTAATTGCTGCGCTCTCCTTCAAGGTGCATTCTGCAATGACTTTTGCCCTCATTTCCTTCATGTAGAGCATGAAGGCATTCAGAGGCTTCTTGATCACTGGTTTCTTGGGTTCTCTTTCTCTCTTTGGCTCGGGGTGAGGCTTACTGCAATACAGGAAAAAAATATATTTAATTTCCATAAAAACAAGTGTATTTCTGTTGTTTTTGCAGTTTGTGGCATAAGTTAACAGCTGGTTTAAATTTTGCATTAGGGGTAACTAACAACTGCATTCATGAAAGTGCTTCAAAATTGCTTGGAATTAATTTTTTATTCAACACTTGATCCTGAAAAGCTTCCATTTCAGAATGAAAGTTTTAGTATCAATTTGTTAAATATCTTGTTTAACACTCTAGAATTAAAGATGTTACTCTTAAAACAACTGAAAGCTTTAAAAATATAAAAGTAAGGCATAAGTAAAAATGTAACTATAACTGTAAGGCTATAAAGTCTATAAAACTATAAGTCAAAGTAAATATATAATATTAAAAAAATTCTGCTCTCTGATTTTTCAAGCTCACATATTTATTGGTTCTACATTTTGACCATTGTGTTATTTAACAGTTAAAAAGAAATTCATAACCATATAAATGAATAATGGAATGAAGGACAGACGGGTGTTTGTTGCTCTGCAGCAACCCTAGTTTTATTTTTAATTTTTATTTATTTTAATTTTAATCTTTAATCTGTTATTTAGTGAATGAATCAGTATCCACTATGTATTATTCAAAACCCACTATGAACTATTCAGTACCTACAATGCATTATTTGGTTCACACTGTGTTATTTGCAATAAGAATTATTTAATACTATGAATTATTCTGTATTTTCTCTTAATTATGTATGCTTTTTGAGATCACAGGGTTAAGCAGTTGTTGAATATTGGTTGTCATTGTTTACAGGCTCTATAAATGGTTCACAAGATGAACACATTAAACTGCTCCATGTTTTACAAGTACTAATAAAACACATGATGTAGATTGGTTTGTTAATTATGACCTAATTTATTATGATATCATCATCATAATCATAGAGTTATGTACAGAGTTATGGTGATTCCTTGATTCCTAAAAGAAAGTTTGCAGTGAATACTGTGCAGTTACTTACACATACATGTTCCTGTCATATTGATCATGCTCTTGTTTGCCTGAGGGGGGCACAATAGCTGGGTGTGGGATTCCTGTAGGGTGCATGCTGGACGGCCCCAACATCAGAGAGTGTGAGAACCTTCATAAACAAATAACGAAAGTAATTATTATTGAGTGCAAATGTATCATAGGGCACACGGGGATATTTTCATTACATACAATCAATCATTGACTTGTTATGTGTGTAAGATAAAAAGGATGAAGTCATCATCATGTTCAGACAAATCATAACAAGACATTGTGTTTCAGTTCCCCATTGATAGCACAGTTCACACACTGAATCAGAAAGACTTGTGGACAGCAGATGGCGCTCTTCTTGCACTGTAAACAGCAGGTTTTGCAAAAGCAGGACAAAGTGAAAATAACTCTTGATCACAACTACTGGCAGGCAGTTTCTCAGAGTCATATTGTTCTTGGGGTAAATGTCTTGGCTGTCTGTTGAGGGAACATCATACTGATCTTTGAAACAATATATGTTTTACATTTTAATAGCAAAAATATGTGCAACAGACCTTTAAAACTTTAAAACTCAAATATAAACGTGTGATAATATTTGAGTCATATCATTGTAAATATAAGATGGATTTATAGCTTCTTTGTATATAAAGTCATTTTTTATATAAATCAAGCTTCACAAAGGAAAGAAAATCAATGGAGCTGACGTCTTATGGGAAAAGCCACAAACATGGATTGCAGGACACCTCCTTCCTTCCATCCATCCATCCAGCTGACCACACACAAAGCATATGCAGCTTAAACACAGCATCAAGCAAAAAACCCATTAACTCACATTCTCAGGCATGAATACTACATTTCTCTTTCCAGGTCTGTTAAAATAGTTTCTGCTGAATCTTTTTGGGAGTATATGCAGATGGCTGCTTTAATAACGTGAGAACTTTGAGAGCTGGAGAAATGACTGTGTTAATTTTCTGCAGATTAAAATTTAGGTCTAGTTGTAGAATAACCTGAAATCTACCCATAACCTAAGTTTATGTTACAGAAACAACACACATAGCAATGAAAGACATGTGCCAGCATTTTTCAAGATTCTGTCTTTGTATCACATAGTCATACACCTCCAAATACAATTTGAACGTCTTTCCCTATACCAAATAAAACAATAGAAGACCTAAAGGAAGCCAATGGGCAGTCGGTTAAACGTATAATGCAGAGGCTGAAAAATGCTGGAGTTCTAAATTAAGCACTTGTAGAGTCAAGATTTGCAAAGCTTATTTTAAAACTTTTTTCTTATTCAGGAGTTGCATGGAAAACAATACAAACTGAAGAATGTTTGGACCCATTAATGGGAATTCAAAATGTTCACATTGATGTCTCAGCTTTGTTTCTCCATTTTGATTAATGGACAGAAGACATGGACACTATAAGCAAAGAGTTTACTGCTCTTTGCGATGCTGCTTGAACACAAAGACATTGCAGAAGCTCAGACAAGCTAGGCTGGGCAGCAGATGGGGCAGACGGGCATGGGGTGCAATGCAGGCCGGCTAAACCCCAGCCTGTTAATACTGTACCTGGAATAGGAGGAGCTGCTTGGAATACTGGAGGAGTAGGGCTGCCTGAAGCCACACGAGGAGAGTGGATACACAGGCTGAGTTTGCCTGCAGGTCATTGTGGGATGAGGGGAGAGATAAGGAATGGGGTGAACTGAGCCTCTGGCTCATGCTAAATGCAGCCACAGGGTTTCTGACCTGACTACACAAGATCTAATGGTTTCAGAATGATGACCTGAGCAGATCACATATCTCAGACAAAAAAAGGTCAAGTGTGCTTCAACTACACCACGTCCTTAGATAAGACACATTTAGATAAGAACCTGACGTATAAAACGAAGGGTATATTTGTTCTAGTAAGACACTGAGTCAGTTAAGACACGGGTCAAATGTGTCGTTCTTTCTTCTGTGGAAAAACTGGAGTCATCAAGATCAGAAGGAACGAATTGGATGTAGTCTCAAGGGGAATCATCGTCAAAACATAGCTGCACCAAGAAGGAATTAACCAATTGCAAAGCACCAGTGATGGCTCCCAGTTTTATCTTGGTGGAGACAACCAGCGAATCTGTGTGTGGAGGAACCGTGGTCAGCACCAAGATCAAGGGTTTGTTGACATGTTTCATACGCCCAGAAGGTCTGGTGTCATGGTATGTATGGTTCCAGATCACCTTTGGTCTTCATTATAGACACTTTAACAGCTGAACGTTATGTTAATGAGGTTCTGCAACCAGTGTTTCAACCTTATCTGAACATACACTCTGGTGCACTATTCTAAAAGGATGATGCCCGTCCACATACTGCTGCCATCTCAAAATCTCGCCTTGAAGACACAGATACTATGCCGTAGTCGGTCTCATCTCCAGACCTGTCCCTGATTGAAAATGTGTGGGATGTTATTGGACGCTCTATTAACACTCCACCCCTACCACACCATCTGCAGAACTGCAGAACATTCAAGCTGTATGGGATGGACCATCACAGGACACCATTAGGAAACTCTACAACTCCATGCAGAGACGTCTGGCATGTTGCGTTAATCCCGACGCCGTACTGAGAGATACGACTTCTGTATGTGTAGATTAATAAATATTGATCAGATCAGACTACATTTATTAATCAGTTATTGAGCCTGATTACCTTTATCTTCCTTCTCAATAGCACTGCAATCCCACACAACCTTCTGGGAGCAAATATTTGTGCAGCTATTTTTTGACGATGAGTTTACACGACATTATAACCTGAGTAACTTTCTTAGACTTGATAATGTATGATGTCACTGTTATATTTAGGACGTAGCACACTTTAGAAGGATAATGTAGATCAGGCTGATGGACCACTCTAGATATAAATGAGCATTTCCTTCCCACATCAGAATGAAAAGTCCAGTTGTTAATGTTGATTTTAATGCAATGAACATAATCAAGCTTAATGGTAACAATGCAAGTTATGTATGTAATATATGTTTATATATTGAACTCAAACCTAGCCAGAAGGAACTGAAGTGGGTTTAGTCTAAGAGGGGAGTTATGATCCTGTTCTTATAAAGAATATCAAAATATGAGGAGCATTTTCATGACAGAACTTCTGTCTTTTATAAAAGTTCCTACAGATGTGCAATTATTTCTCTACTACAAGATTATAAAAATAAAGTCAAACTGTAGAGAAATATGTATTATGGCTTGATTTTTTGGCTAATGTGATTTTGACAGCGTATGCTCTCAATAAGCTTCGGGTCATCGGTGATATTCTAAATTTCACATTATATGAACTACATTCAAAACACTCAGTCTCTAAATAGTTTGTCATAATTTTCCTGTATGTAAATCTGCTACATTAATATAAGGTAACATGTTTTTAAGAAATCTATAATAAGAAGACAACTTTCTTCTGTTTTAACTTGCTAAAATGTCAGGTCAGGTTCTGTTGTGTGGCCACTATTTGACCCCCATTCAAATATTGGAGCTAAGGTACAAGCACAATCCAAAGCATGTACCAAAGAAATGACTGAATACAACAGATAACATACATTGGACTAATTAATTGCATAAGCAAATTAATTACAATCATTATTATAAAATATTTTTTTAAATGATTTTAAAAAAAGTACAATGCAATATTTGCATTTCTCTCTATTTCAAAAAAGAGAAGATGCCCAATGAGAAAAATGTCCTCACTGTAAAACACATATGTCCAGCCTGCTCTGAGGAATGCATTTTGTATTTCTCGTGTTTTACACATTCTTGAAGTTGGTATGAGCTCAGCATGAAGTGCCTAATCCTGAGCACATTCAGACAGAGTACAAATGATACTTACAAGGCTTCATATATGTTCATCTCGTACGTTATATAGCATTGTCTACGTGTCAGTGAAAACCACAGGATAACAGCATATGTCATAATAGAGAAAGAATATAACGTATAATGGATCAGTCACTACAGAGATTTGGTTCTAACAGGTTTAATAATGTGGTTGAATGGGCCCACTCTCCCCTAAACCCACTTCAGGACAGATTGTTCTCACTGAACACTGTTAATGTGAAAAGAGCTCTTCACTTATAAAAGGCTGAATGGACCCGGGGATACAGTGAGTGTCAGTAATCTAGACAGAGGTCATGCTGACATCAGTGTAACTTACCAGCTCATGGATGGGGCGATTTGGCCAACTCCACCTGGGGACAGGGGGTAGAAGCCTGAGAGATCCTGGGACTGATGTCTGTGAACGCCTGCAAGATACAAGGTGGGGGTGAGGGACAGGGTAACTAAGGAGTCTTGAACCAGTAAGGGCATCATTAGTAGGCTGGGAACCTGCTATTATGCTTGGCTAATCTCAAAGGTCAATCACTTCTCAGCTAGGTCAGGTAGCCATGGAAGAAAAGAAGCCTCCTTCTTCCCACACCTTAGAATTGGTTTTTACTAAAAGTAGGTTTTTACCACAAATGTCAACATGTACTTTGGAACTTCACATACGCGCTTTAGTAAAATCACACTGATTCAACCATTTTTACCATCCAGCAGAGACACCAAAGAGACTGAGCTGCAACTAAGATTGCAGTGCTAAATAAACAGAGGTATAAAAACTGATGGTTATCGTACCGTGTACATTTGCTTTATACTGGTATTATTTATTAATTAATTAAAGAAATACATTTTGCATATACATCCACAACATTTTCCCATTTTTAAAACAGTGTTTGTTAAACCAAACCAGTTTTATTCTTTTAGGGGTTATTATAGCAAATTTTAGTTATAACAATGGCAACAACATCAATAATAATAATAATAATAATAATAATAATAATAATAATAATAATAAAGAAGAAAAAAAATTATCATACAATTTTTTTTATATCATACAACTGTACCTAACTCAAGCCCAATGTTACTGTACCCTTTCATAAAATAAAGGGCATAAGAGCTCTTCAGTAAGCCAAAAACAAAAGAGGATCTTTGCGTGTTCTAAAAGGAAGTCATTTGTCATCAGCAAGCACCTAGCACTTAGGTGTAACCTGAAGGCAGCCTATGTTTGTAGAGAAGAATGTCACCTGATGACTGTAATTTAACAATGCTTCGGGCCTGTTTCTGGACTCAGTGCTCTATAAATCTGTTCTGTTGGAATGTGACTGAGTCAACCTTTTCAGTCTCCCTCCACAAAAGTCTGGTCACTGTCCTTCAGCAGTAGCCACTACCTGCTCAATTTGAAGGTATTTCTGTTTCAATGTGCCTTGTATGTAACAAGACCAACAACACATTCAGACTTTTTAGGGCAAGTATTACGAATCATTCCTGTCCGATCTATTTAAAGGCCACGGTTGTTTTGTTTTACACAAAAACGAAGCAATTTATAAATACAAAAAAGATGGCTTGAAATTATTCAGTGGTTTCAAGTGTCTAGAGTGCTTTCTTCTTCAGAGAGAGGGAAATTCTTTCAAATGTTAGCTGCTGAGGCAGAACAGTTCCTAAATGACACACAAGTCTGCTTTAAATAGGCTTTCAGTTTAAGGCAGATTATATTTTGGTTGACAAAATCAGAGAAAACGAAAGTAGCCCTGAGCTTGAGATGACTGGACATTATCCCAAATGAAAACTCCATCAATATAACA
The DNA here is from genome assembly GCA_034509495.1 of Acestrorhynchus altus. Classification (NCBI taxonomy): domain Eukaryota; kingdom Metazoa; phylum Chordata; class Actinopteri; order Characiformes; family Acestrorhynchidae; genus Acestrorhynchus; species Acestrorhynchus altus. The sequence goes on along the minus strand of CM067516.1, from coordinate 4,906,719 downwards.
GGTGGTGTGCAGAAATGTACAGTAAAACTAACTTTCAGGGTTCAAACTTTTGTTTTCATTTGCCCTGTACTTTACCTTGTTGTACAGTCAATACAGCAATGACTATATTGACTGAAAAAACATTACACTGCCTTATCCTGTAAGTGAGGTGGGTCACAGTTGGTAAGTCTGGTTGCAACTGAGCGATCATACATCTCACACACACACACACATACACACACACACACACACACACACACACACACACACAAAACAAAAGATACAAAGAAGTAGGAAAGTGACAGAAGTGTGATGTATGCCGATAGAAGTGAACTGTAATTGAATTGATTGAAATCTGTACATAATTGACATAAAATAAATATATTACAAACACACACAAATGCATGCATGCACGTGCACACACACACACACCCATGCACACACACACGCACGCACATACACACGTACACACACACGATCAAGGAAGAGCTGTCCCAAAGCCTCTTATTACAGGTGAGTCAAAGAGTCCCGGGGATGGTCACTGCTGTCTAGACGAGAGAGGAGTGCCTGCAGATGCTCAGAGGGGGAATTCCAGCTATGGCTCTCGTGACAGAAAACCTCTGCACTAAAAAAAAAAACAGGCTGTCTCTTGCCCTGCCTACTAGGCCACACACAATGGGAAAGCCAATACCTGTACTTCAATTCGTAACTCTGGAGGATAGGCAGCTGATATCCCAATGTGGAGAAATATCCTGCACATAAAATCCAGTACATTTTATATCTGGTGAAAAAATGCCTCACTTTTGGATTAATGTTGTAACATTTTACACAAACAAGTAAAGTAAATACATAAAATGGACAAAAGTGTTGGGAAACCTGCTTATTCATTATTTTCTTCTTTCTGAAATCAATGGGATTAAAAAGAGTTGGAGTAAATGCCTCTACTGTCCTTGGTACTGCATTTTGGAACATTGTGGTAAGGATTTGGTTGCAATCAGCAACGAGAGAGCTTTAGTGAGGTTGGAATGTTGGATGATCACCGCCACACCTCCTCCCCGACTCATCCCAAATGTATTGCATGAAGCTACTTCGTTCCAAAGAACACTTTATACAGGAGGCTTTATACCCCTCTCAGTTTTGCAACTATATAAATATATACCCGAAAAAAAACATTAGTAAATGTACTGCAGCTGAAATTGTTCCAATATTTTGTAACATGTTTACTGTGTTACCACGGGTTTGCAATACAATTCAGTTTCAATTAAAAAATAAAAGAAATCAGCCACAAAACCTTCAATGTAAGTCCATGTAAAATATATGAGATAAAGAAAGTCATTAGAGAAAGTCATGTGGATGATTTCTAATGACTTGGAATAAATTGAACTTTGTTCATGTTTGTCTGCCTTTAATAACTGAGGGACAGGACTAGTCTCTATGTTCCTGCGTTATTAGCAGTTCACGCAGTGCATCCTTAGCAGCAAACGTTTTTGAGTTGGTTTTGTTTGGGACTGTCACTCTAATTGCTTCCAGCTCGTGGATATGTGTGTGTGTGTGTGTGTGTGTGTGTGTGTGTGTGTGTGTGTGTGTGTGAGTGTGTGTGTGTGTGTGTGTGTGTTCCCATGTGTGAGCGGGATGGCTCGTGCAATGGGGAGCCCGGCACCACTTCAAGCGTTGTTGGAATGCTGGAGGCTCTCTGTGGGAGTGAAGGTGCTTCCGGGCTGCAGCCACTGTGCTGGGCCCCTTTCCCCAATGCAGTATATGCAGATAGACTAGCTGGTTAGGGGTGTTACATGAATAAATTTTGTTATTGTGATAAACTAAGTCACAATATAGTCTTTTGTGGGTATTATTGGTATTAGAAAACTGTGGACAATCTGACTCCAGGGGTGCAACTAAACAATTTTAAGATATTTGCTTGTTTTGCCATCAATTTGATTAGTTTTTATTTGTTTATATGAATTGCTAAAAAAAATTGCAAATTAATTGTTTTTAATTTAATAACAACCATAATGGCACTCAGTTCTTCATCGCCCTTATTTTAAACATTTCACTGTTTGGTTCATTTTGTTTGTTCCATCATTTTGCCTAATTGTGTATCTTGAAAATGTCTTGATTTATTGTACAGGCTGATTCAACTACTATCAACAGAAGAAAAGGTTTTTCTTTCAGCTTTTTATGTCAGGTTCTATTGTTTCATTGGATTTAAGTAATAATAATGTCTCTGTGCCCCAAAATCTGTCCTACAAAAATGACATGACTACATTTCATTTAGTTGAATTAATTGATCATATCTAGATATAGAAGCTATTCCTTTGAACTGTCTCCTCTTCTGTATTGGATCACTTTTCATTTGGGATGACTGAGAATGGTGGACTTCCAAACCAACAAGCAGATTTGTTGGTAATGGACTCATTGCTAAAATCTGAAGGTTGTGGGGACTACCATCTTGCCACCTCTTGAGCTGGAAAAAGCTTTCATGGCATTTAAATTTGTCAATAAATGTCTCAGATGGTCTGGGAGATAATCACATGTCTTGTCATTGCTTCAGAATTTGGGGAGGGTCTGAGAAATATTGAATCTCAGTGTGACCATCTCTGGTCTCTATGCAGAAGATCAAAGACTTTCCATTAAACTTTCCAGGGTCAACCATGGTGGTTGCCTACATCAGTAATGCACTTCTCTTTTGATTGTTTGTGAAAATGTCAGCACCGATATTAGAAGGAAATGAGAGGGCAGAAAGGTAAAAAAGAAAAAAAAGTACAAACAGAAATTTTATATTTAGAAAATGAAAAACAAAAACAGGGACAGCAGCTTGGAGGATCACAAACCTTGAAGGACAAAGATGGTTGAAATGTAAAACGGTTTAAATCGTTTCAAGAGAAATTGTTTCCATCTTCAATAGAAGTGAATTGAACTTTCCTATAAGTCTCAGTAAGGTAAGGAAACTATGCATTTTGGGATTTTGCCATGGCGAGGGACAATGATAGGCAAAATAAAACGAGTAAACCCTCCCTTGCCATTCAATATTGTCAAAACGCTGAAAAATGTATATAATAAATAGTAATTATGATCATCATCTCAATAGAATTGTCTTGTAAGCAGCATCATTCATTAACAGTAGGTAATGGCTGCCAAGCAACAAAGATTATTGCATTAACAGCACAATGATTTTAAAAATGTGTATCAAATAAGTGTGTGGTCATATATGTGTTTATCAGGTATTTACTGGAGCTTCACAGGTTAGACATCAGTTTTAAAGTATCTGATCCATAATGAATTTAATCAGTCAAAACAGTTTGAGATGAAGATCAATTCCTTAGTAAAACATAAATAGATTTGGAAGGAGACACTTATAGACACTAATAGACCCACATACCTGGTTTCTGGCTCATGTCTGTTGGCAGGTGTGGAGAGCTGGGGTTAAAATGTTCATTACTGTAGGGCAAAAGTGATGTGAGTGGGTGCATCCCATGAGGCTGCTGTACCACTGACACTTTGTTGGCCTGCAACACACACACACACACACACACGCACACACACACACACACAAAAAACAGGAGTGAGTTGAACATTGTGGCTTGCAGGAAAACATGAGAGCACTGGATGTTGTATATATTTTTGCTCCAATATCTTCGGCTGAGGGAATCAATGTGAGGAGCCCATTTGATCGATAGTCCTTTGAAGATCAAGAAAAGGCTGCAAGGGGGCTTTGATTGCTTTCATGTTTCTGTTTACAAATGGCTTCCAATAACTTATGTGAGTCCCAGTTATTTCTAATGCTAACAGCATGCTGTTTGAAACATTATATGTTGAAACGGTTACAGTGTAACTGTCTGTCTGTTTGTGAGACAGAGAAAGACAAGAATCTGAGAATGACGGAGACAGAGAGGGAACGTGTTTGTTTGGGAATCTGGCACATATTCATGGAAAAGTTATTCTTCCTCTTTTTCTGCAAAGTCGGCAGCAAAGGATGGAGTGTTGATTCTCAGACCCCCTGCTGCTTCACAGAGTGAATTTCTTATCATTCCCTGCCAGTCTCTTCACGTCTACAGAGACAGAAAAAGACACACACACTTTCACACACTCTATCCATACCTGAACCTGAACACCTGCTTCAGTGTGTCAATGAGAGGACAAAGACCAAACTAAGCACTTTCTTAACTTCTCTCTCCTTTTTTGCAGAATAAATAATAAATCCTTGGTTAAAGTATGTGTTAAAAATGCCTTTTGAAAATAAAAGCTGTTTATAAATGTCCATTAACAGTTGGACGGCTGGCAAGCAACATACAGGTCAGAAATAATTCCATGAACAGGACAATGGTGTTAAATGATGGTAATAAATACATGTGGCACAACCAAAAGGAACTTCACACATCTTGTGATCAGCTCTTAGACTGACCTTGTCATGTTGTCCATTTTTTTTTCTCTTGTATATAATTTTCTTTTTTAATCCCTTCCCAGACTGCATCTACAACTTTCTTTCTGAAGGCCTCAGAGAGCTCTTGGATCTGACCATGGTGATCTCTCTCACTTCAGCATTCAAGAACAAACCAAACTAATGTCTGGGGTTTAAATATGACATGCTTAATGATCAAATTATTTGCAGCTGATTCTAATTGTCAGTAGTAACTCATGTAGGATTTCTAAAAGACATTTCTTCAGCTGTATGTGTTTAGTTATATTACCTTCATCTCTCAATGTTAAATGAAGATCCATATAAGGTTTCACGAGGCCTCCTAATGTTTTACATATGAATAGATATTGAATAACATTATATTGAACACACAGAAAATATCAAATAAACACCAATTTAAGGTCTGGGAACAGCGAAATAGTTGGATTCCCTTTTAAAATATAAGTTGATGCGTTTCTCTGTGTGTGGGGAGAACAGAGACCCTACAAGGACATGTTCAAAGGACTGAGGTTTGTATGCTATTTCCTTTAAACATAATGGTTGTACAATTTTACACTGATGTTTCTTGACGTCGTTCCCTTCCTTAAAGCAATTAGCAGCTCTTGAAGTGGTTTTCCATGTTCAGTTCTTTCTTACTCATTCTCGCTGAGATTAAATACACGTCCTCCTTGAACGTATAATTATCAACCTCCTTCTATTTAAGCATGCCCCACCCCCTCCCAACTTAAGATAATTACATTTTTGTAGTTAAAGAGATACAAAGCAGAATATGCTCACAAAGTGCAAGTAACATAGTGATCTTCTGGTCACTATGACATCAAAGCAAAATTCCCATTAGATATCAGAGCAGCGTGCCATTCATTTTGTAATCTCATTTTGTAATCAAGTGAAATGGATTAGCATAAGGTCGTATCCTTTTATCCGGCGTTTGAACAAGAATCCAGCTTTCGATAAAAGACGGTGTTTGACGGATCACTCGGGGAAATTAAACACAGCCTTTTTCACAGAGGGACGCTGTGACCTACTGGCCCTTCAAATCACTTACAATGATGTAGATGAAACACTTTGCACCGTAATATATTCTTTGGTTTTAAAAATGTAAGTAGCTTTTTTGATGCGGAAATTAGACGTCCTTTAGAGAATGGAGAGCTGCTTTGAGTCACATCTTTAATCTCCTTTTTGAGCCCTGATATGAGTTATCCACAAGTTGTTGCACCACCCCCACCCATATATGGGCATATTCATATACTGAACCCATAGGCATAATAAATGGATGAATGGTGAAGCAGTATATGTATATGCAGTACCTTGTGAAAGACAAAAACAAACAATCAAGTGTTTGACTGTGGTCAGACTTGAACAGCTCCATCTAACTTGAAGGAGCTAAAGCAATGAAATTTAAGGCCAAACCCTTAAATAATGCACTTTAATACCAGGTTGTGAGAAAAAAGTCATACTTTTGCAAGGCACTATATTTCTGATTGGTTGGTGGCAAAAATGAATCATACTACATATGTGTAATATATTCATAACTCTGCAATAACCTTGTATCTGAATTTAATCACACAATAAATGATCTATGATTGTGATCGTCTATTATAATGACAATATGTTTTTTCGATCGCACAAACAGTTTTAGCCAGACACCACTAGTCACAAACAAGTATTCATGACCACATTCAGTGTAAGAGCCCCAAACACCAGTTCTGCAGATACAATAACTATACTAGAAAAATAGTTATATTTAAAAATGTCCAATTTCAAAGAAGTTGACATATAGGTCACGTGTATTTCAATATGGAATAAAAAAAATGTAAGCAGATTTTATATATTCATATGTATTTCATATACATTTTTTTATTATTGATTATGTTTCCCATATGGACGGAAGTTTTACTGCAGTGAAGTTTTTCCTTTGGTTTTATTCAAATTTTTCTTTTACAGGAGATGTATGATTGATGGGGATAATTGTGACTAATATTGCCTCCTAGCAAAGTTCACCATAGCTAGCACACAGACATCAGAAAGGCGGAGCATCTGGAGTCCCTGCCGCTTTCTCGGGCTCTGTGTGGTCAGAGTATCTGAGTATCAGTCAGTCTGTGGGGGAACACAGTTAGTCATCAGCTTTCAAAGCTGCCCACACTTGTTCAAACAACGAGGTAAAGACGGGGATCAGGCGCGGAAGACAGCACACTGAACTCTGACAAAAAAGCAGGAAAAGACAATAGAAATGAATGAAAGCACAATCTGTCCTTCTTCCTTTGGTCCAGTTTGATACAAGTTGGCTTGATATTTATGTCCGAGAAGCTGATTTGTTTGTGCTTATGATTACTGTAACTAAGAGAAAAAGTCCATTTCCTGTCTGAGTGAAAGTGAGATTAGCAAAAATTCCACAGTGGTCTTTAAAACCGATGTATCAACTCCTTTGACTTGAGGGTAAAAGTCTGTGTGTTTATTAGAATCAAGGTCAATTTTATTCCAGTTCCTCTTTGATTCCTGCAAATCAAACTGGAAAAAAGCACTGAAGTGCTGAACTTCCTGACATTGAAAGCTGGATCTGCATGGTTCTGGACAAAAGTTCAGCCTAATTCAATATACCTTCATAATGAATTAAGATACATTCTGGCCCAGTCTCTGTAACTTTTTGAATGACAACAATTCCAGGCTGGCACCATGCCACAATCTGGAAATGATTCGGCATCTCTGAGATGGGGAAAATGAGCGCCACTTAGTTGGAAGTTTGGAGGACATCAAAGGCACTGCAGACATAACAATGCAGGCATGTTTAAACACACTAAAACCAATCTTTGCCTCTACACCCACCACCTGATCCCACTGACTCTCCTTCTCTACCCTCAAACCTCCTCCAGTGAGGCCAGAACACTGACGTGAAGATGTTTGGTAAGGAGGAGCCTTGATATGGCATGATGGTCCTCTTGCACTAAACACTAAACACTAAACACTAAAAATTGAGAGAGAATCAAAGTGCATAACCAGCACCATGTGTTGAAAGATGGAGAGAATATATATATATATATATATATATTAATCCAAAGCTGAATGTACAGATCAGGTCTAAGGTTTAAAGTTAGCTTCCCATATAAAGTAAACATGTAAAAGACAACATATAGATGATAGATGATGAAACTGCTTTATCCAGATACGACAGGCATTAACAGTCATAAGGGGTGAAACTGATTCATTCTGATGCTGCAGGATAAAAATGCATATGTTTTATTGCCTGTATTTTTCAAATAGAGTGTTTTGAAAGGTTGTGAATGTTCTGTCATTTTCCATTTAGATCTGTCTGGCCTTTTAAAGTTTAGTCTAATAGTTTAATAATTCAATTTCAAACTATTATCATGTTCTACACTGCAAAAATGGAAAAACTGGAACTCAGCCTGAGGTAATTCATCCACCTTGCTAATAGAATTGAACATATACATTTAATCAATTAAATGTACACATGAAAACAGCAATTAGATGAAGAAAAGATCAGTGATAAAATGCTTTCTGCTCTCCTTAGATTATCCAGTGCAATTTAGATATGAATAATAGCCTTGTTTACTCAGAGAAACGAAAGGATGATAAATAAATTTCGGGAAACAAACTGTGCCGCAAATGTCATAAATCCAACAGCAGAACACACTTCCTTCTCCTCATGGTTATCAACACAATACATGAGACAAGCACTATCAGAATCAAATAACCAGTGCTGATTTAACTCTTACAGTTAAAACAATGGTGTTCAACTCTCTAAAACCTATCTGATCGAAAATAAAAAATGTTTTTACAAATGTAATCACTATTATATCAGATACAAGAACAATCCAGAAATGAAACAAAGGGGAAAAAAGCTGGGAAAATTCTTTAGTCAATGTCAATCAGACTAGAAAATAAACTATTTCAAACCTGCTGAGAAGGCTTTAAGAGTCATACTGAAACCTTTGCTTATGGTGTTGTTTGAATTTGTTGGGTATTTTTTAAAGCAGTTTGTGCCAGAGGGAAATACCTTAAAGTTTCTGAAAAAACACCTTCATCTGTATTCAATATTACCTGGAAAAACTCATGTTGCACACAACATAGAAAACAATGTACAAAGGGTATAAATGTAACCCAATATAAATAATTAATATTTATATTTATGTGTGTGTGTGTGTGTGTGTGTGTGTGTGTTGAAATCAGAGACAAATAGACTAATATGCTAGCTGTATCTTTATATCATTATGCAAAGTGCTGATGAACTGTTGATTGAGTAACTGTAATTGAGTAATGGTGGCAGACGAACTGAAAGATGTTATTATACTATATTTGGGTAACGTGTTTCAGCAAGAGTTAAACAATGAGAAGGAAAGTGGAGGACAGGACAACAATGCTTCCGTCAATAACATGGGAAAACTGTGATAGAGCAAAAGTCCTGGGCAGAATGGAAGGCCATTCTGTGTTTGGGAGCTTATCTGCTGCACCTTGCCAGAGATGTTCCACCGCCAGCAGCTATGATGATGATAATTATGGCATCGTATGAACATGGCACACACAGATGAAAGAGAGCAGCCTCTCTAACTGGGGAGGCGAGGCAAGTTGGAGCTGTTGGTGGTAATGTCTCTGGGAGAAGGAATTTGTAAGTGCATCCATGTGTTTGTGAGTGTGTGTATGTGTGTGTGTGTGTGTGTGTGTGTGTGTGTGTGTGTGTGTGTGTGTGTGTGTGTGTGTGTGTGTGTCTCCCTGTCCAGGCAGAGCTCCTTTGGAGCAGAGTGTCATTGCAAACCACTTGAAGGTCTCTTTATTAAATGGCTGGTACATCAAAGACCCTCGCAGAGCACAGAGGAGATGGACAGAGCACACACACACACACACACACACACACACACACACACACACACACACACACACACACACACACACACACACACACACACACACACACAGTGGACAAACAAACAAACCTCTACACATAAAACTAAGTGTTGTAACTAGCATGGGTGGGTAAATGTAACACAGACAATCTTCTAATAAACATCCCTTTGCATCAGGTCTGTAGAATATACTATTTATTATCTACACTGTAATAAAAGCATTTTATTTATTTATCTTTATTTATCTTTATTTATCTACCTACCTACCTACCTACCTACCTACCTAGTGTTACCTGGGAGCGTGTTACCTGACTGAGTGTTACTTGGCTGAGTGTTACTTGGCTGAGTGTTACCTGGCTGAGTGTTACCTGGCTGAGTGTTTCCTGGCTGAGTGTTACCTGACCGAGTGTTACCTGGCAGGGTGTTACTTGAATGAGTGTTACTTGAATGGGTGATACCTGGCTGAGTGTTACCTGGCTGAGTGTTACCTGACTGAGTGTTACCTGGCAGGGTGTTTCTTGAATGAGTGTTACCTGGCAGGGTGTTACTTGAATGAGTGTTACCTAGCAGGGTGTTACTTGAATGAGTGTTACCTGGCTGAGTGTTACTGTGGTAACTTGATTTGATGAATCAAGATATTAAAGTAATCCTATAAATCCCATAAACTTTAATATAACTTTAATAGATCTGAACATATCATTCCATCATACATCCTGATCTGAGAAAGTTCTTTGTGCCAACCAATGATAATGCCTAGTTGGTGTAGTGCAACATACACCATTAGTGTGCCCCACACCATGTGGGAAAGTGGGATTTGATTCCCAGTCTGAGCAACTATACCTTGCTACACCAATAAGAGTCCTTGGGCAAGACTACTAAAAGTACTCTGGCCCACCTCTGTAATATGAGTAAACTTGTAAGTCGTTCTGGGTAAGATCTTTAGATGAATGTTAATTTCTACCACAATAATAAAGTCGTCTCATCATAGACAATAAAAGTTTTTTTAAACCAAATTCTCACCTTAACTTTTTCTCCCCCTAACAAACAATGAAACCAGCACAGGGTGAACTCCAGCATGTACTTCCTCCAAGCCACATCATGTCAACACATCTAGTCAAACTACTGCAAATGCAACATTAAACATTAAATAAGGAGAACACAAACTTCCAGCTCTGCAACATCAGCTATCAGACACCCACAATGACTAGTTATTTCCTGTGTAATCGGGAATGGGGGACCATCCTACCGATCCTATCCATAGAGAGGCCTTTAATCTTCACTGGGAATCCTCTATAACCCCAGTCTGGAGCCCAAACTCTTAAAAACAAAGGTGCAATAAAGGGGTATTTTAATAAGCCATAGAAAAAAGCACTTTTGGTTCAAAAACAGAGTGTGTACAGAAATTGTTAATGTTCAAATAAGATATAACAGTTCTTTACCAATTTAAAGGGTTTTCACACACATCTCTTAATTTTTTAAGAGTGCAGTATTTTAAAGTTTGTTTTTTAATTAAATATATAATAGATTGAATTTCTGTAGTTCAGAGAAACCAGGTAATGAACTGAATACCATTATCAATCATTTTTAACATGAATAATTTATTGGCTATTATACCGTAAGGTGGCAGTCATTCAACTGAAAGCAATAACATTCCTCAGTGGGGAGGGAACACAATAATCAAATAGATGGGATAACCATCCCTGCAATATATTCATTCTAGAAACAGTGATCTGGAAGGTTTTCACAGAAGTTTCTTTGGACAAATCACATCTTGATATGCTTAAGTCACATTCACTGCCTGTGAAAGAGGATCCGGCACCAGGCAGCAGTGGCCATTTCAAAAAGTGCTCCATTCCCATCAGAGACTGGACTCTATATCCAGACAGAGGGAATTAATACTGTAAAAAAAACAATGGCAGTAAAACTGTATTAACTGTCAACTTGCTTCAATGATTCACAATTCATGTAATTATGCCACCAACTAGACAACAATTAAATCAATTGCCAAGTAATTTGGTCATTTTAGTTGACTGATATGAACTCAGCCTTCCTCTGCTTGTTCGTCCTCATCAAACAAAACAGCAGCTCGTCTTTGGAATGGGTTTAAAACTGAGACTAAGTTGGCTTTTTACTTGATTAACAAGTAGGATATTCCAAGCTATATTGCTGCGGTATTTGTATTTCTGTATTATATGCATAAGCGTGTAGTACAGCACAGTACAGTACAGTATGGCTATCCTCACGCTTTATACAGAGCTACTGGACTCATACTGACCAGTTGTGCTCTTATAGCTGGTATTTTAACTGCTGCTGAACGAACACAAAAATATGCCCAGAACATTTTACAGTTTCACACTGCAATTTGTTTACAATAAACCTACACTAAAAAATCTTTAGTCCTCAACCTAAATGTGGTGGATAAAGGTGCTAATAAGAACAACGGCAGTAGCTCTTTAAAGCTGATTGATGGGTTGACAGTTTGGAGTGTTTGTAACCCAAATCCTGATATTTTAACTGTTCAGTTATGATTTCCCAACCTGAAAACAATCAGCATTAATTACAATTTCTGTTTCATTCTCCTTAAACATAATCAACAAGCACTAACTCATAAAATGGCCAGTGAGAAAGACGGGTGTTTGTACATCTTTAACCATTTACTTTCCATTTCTATGCATTGAGTATCATTTCAATGCTGGCAGCTGGTGAATGTGTCATATAATTTTTCTTACATACAGTTTAGATACAGCATTGAAATAAACCCTGTGCTGTCTGGACAGAAATATTATACTGCTACATTATATAAATGCCTATTTTAATATCACTGCAGTTAGAAATAGATGCTAGAAATCAAAAGTGTTGCAGAGTTTAACACATGCATGGAAGGGAAAATGCAGCCCTTTCATGTAGTAATTTATTCCCTCTGATTAATTCACTCTGCCCCTCTGGATCAAGCGATTACGATGGAGATACTCCCCCCTAAAACCACCACCCCCACCACCATGCCAAGGGTAGTTCTGCAGCCCACCTGCTGGGCTGGGCCTTGTTGCACCAGGAAGAAGTCATGATGTTCCCATGGTTACTGCACGGTGCAGTTGGCAGGCTATGGGCCCTGCTCTGAAATCTGCGCCAAATTACACTGCTGGATAATGCCAAAGGTAAACAGCAAAGACACTACTGTTCTCAGGTCAGCAGCAGTCTGTAAAATGGCCCTAGGGAGAGTAAACTTTTTGCAAGGTGACCTTTTTGAGGTGGGACATATGCTCAAACCTTCACTTCATTCATTCACTTCATTCATTCAAGTGTGAAATTCAGCTCTACCAGAAACTGGTACTGGATTTGTAAAGATTTCCTAAAAAATAACTTCCCACTGACCCCATAAATTAAACAAATAAAAAGGCCCCTGCTTAAAATAGAATAATGATAACTATAGCAAAAAAAAATAAAGGGCAAAAAATATAATCTTAAAAAAATTGCGCCCCCTCCCCACAAACAAACAAACAAATCTTCAAATGATCAAGTCCTCCCCTCCTGCCCTCTGTAGAGAATCTGCTTATATTTATCATTACTCCATTTTCATCTCTTTTCATAGTTGTGTCCTTTTTTATTTGGTTTTTTTTTCATCCTTTTTAAGTGTTGGTAATGTTTTCCTCTCACTGTCCTTTTTTATGTGTTTATGCCCTTTAGGGCCACGATACTAAGTGAAACGATACACTTCTGAAACAAAATTAGTGACCTAAGTTCACATCTTCTTTGCTAAGACATAAAAATAATGCTGAGTGTTTAAAAGTGGCACATTAAATACAGTCAATACTTTTATTACTATGTCATACATTCAGAAGATTAAAAGGAATTCTGTTCAAAATGCAGAAAATTATTTTACAATTGTTAATGAATAAATAATTCTGTGCATTTTAAACAGAATTTCTTTTGATCTTCTGAATGTATGAAATAAGCTCTTGTAACAGACTTAGTCCCTTATTTTCAATCCATGGTCAAGCTAAACAATTTTATTGACTGAATGTTACTGAATAAATTCTCAACTGAAAACATAGTTTTAGGCACAGGTTCTATTAATTTATAGACTGTAGCAGATTTGGAGGAAAAAAAGAATATAATTTATTTAATGTTCAATTACTTTTGCACACACCACTCTTTTTATGCCATTCTACTTTTAGTAAATAAACAGTAATTTCACTTAAGAATTAGCAGAAGTTTATCTATTATCTAATTGTGATATTTTATTTATAATTTATTTATGTTTTATAAATAAATGGTTTCATGGGGATCCCTTCCCCTGAGAATTAATTGGACCTGGCTTTTAGGTGCAAAACTGCAGGCAGAAGCACTTTGTGAATAATGAGTAGGTCAGGTTTCTAGTTCAACTAGTACTTTAATTATGGAGGGTTTTCTTTCGAGAAATGATCAATAATTAAAAACTGTCCTTAAGAACTAGTTAATGAAGTACTTAGCCTTACACAGCTTTTGAAAAATTCACCCCTGATAATTATAGAGGCAACTAAGTTATATTTTTCTGTTTCCTTAGTTATTTATTTATTTCTTTTTCTTCTCAAAGACATATTTATTCTGCTTACCTTCTCCCTACTTTCTCCTGTATGTAGACAGTCGCAAAATAACATTTCACTGCATGTTGTACTGTGTATAACTATGTGCGTGACAAATAAACACACCTTGAACCTTGAACTATAAGACCAGTTTGAGGCCACTGTAAAGACAAATCAAATCAAAATTCATTTGTATAGCTTTTCACAACTGATGTCACAGAGCGGTTTTACAGAAATCAAAAATAAGGAGGTGAACAAAAACATGAAACAAAGGATAAAGACATTAACACCCTGCTGAGCCAAAGGGCGACAGTGCAGGTAAAACGCCATCAGAGCTGGAGGAAAAAACCTTAGGAGGAACCAAGCTCACAAAGGGGGACCCCTCCTCCTCTGTCAAACATAGTTAGGGGACACTGGACAATACAAATAAAACAATCTTAAAAAAAGAAAAAAAGCTCATCTAAAAATCTTATGAATTAAGACATTTGTGTGATTTTGGCACATAGATCAACCATCACTCATTAAGATGAAATAACAATCTGATAATAATGACCAGTATATGCTGGGTTTGGGGAGAAACTAGGCATTACCACTGGTCTATGCATGCAATGTAATAGAATACAAGTGTTTGGATTCTGTATAGAGAAAGACTAACTAGTTAAACTATGTTTCACTTTGAAAAGTCGAGTATTAAAGAATTACTATCAGACCTTCTTTATGAACTAAATATTAATTGTCAATGTATTAATTAAATTAGCACATACAGCAAACATGGGTCTCAAAAAACAACTTCCTTACAAACACTGAAGATAAGACTTTACTGAGTTTTATATAGACTGATTAAACAATATGATGATTATTTTCTAATCAGAGCTTTTTCCACAATTGTTTGAACTGAACTGTAGCTTTAATAGTGGATATTTCTAGCATCTTTGGTGTTTTGAGGCAGAAGCAGTAAGGTAACAAAAGGAAAATTTGTTATGTTACAGCAATAATAGCAGACCAGAGTGAAATACTTATAAATGCAACATATAAAAATTGATGTGCATTATCAAAATATATCTGGTATTATTTTTAATACAATAATATGACTGGATTTAACTACTTTAATATGATTTCTTCTTTCTACATTCATTCTGCATTCTGTCTTAACTCATTTGTATTGTACATATTGTACTTTAAGTCCATTAAAGCACTTAACTGATAGCAGCACAACTTGAAAACGCTCATTTGTTCACTGGTCACTAAAGTGATGTTATGAATACAGCATAAAAATAACTCTATAGAAAGAATGATGAAGATATTTAGTGTGGGATCTTACAGAAGTAAAAACAGATGAACAGTGTCATAGTCATTGGTCATTTAAGGAAATGACATCACTGCACCAGTATCCCAAAGATGGACCTCATGGAAGGTTTTAATTTGTTTGTGACGCCATGTCAACTTGGCCAGCTCAGATATCATGTGGCCACACTTAGATGTGGCAGTAAATCTCGTTCGAATTAAAGCAGAAGGGCCCTTGAAGCTGCTTTTGTCCTGAAGCTTCCCAACTGAAAGAAAATCTTTCAGTGCTTTGTGTACTCCCTAACCATATTCCAAAAAGTTGAGAAAAACATAGTGGTTTCCTTTACAGACAAATGTTAAAAAAGAAAAATGTAAAAAAAAATAAAAAAATAACAGAAACGTGACATCGTTCCATATGTGGAAAATGGTGGATGATCATTTTTTTATTAAAAGCTACACCACCTGAAAAACTGTTCACCACTGACCAAATTAAAGTCCACAGATGAACCTACTTTTTTGTGATTGTTACACTGATGTCTACAAGATGGTAAGTGCAAGAACATTATCAGCAATTCAAGTTCCATGTTTTTTTAGGGGTGTGGGCAATACAAAGAAATGGTTGTTTTCCAGTCCGTTGACATTACAGACCAGCCTATAACCACTTTGTGACAATACACACTCTCTTTATTTTATTACAATTAAAATAAATGTCCAAACCACACAGAAAAAAATTGGACCTTTGTAAAATATACATAAAATTGTGCCTGTTTTAATCAATTTTAGTGTGAAATGATCTAGAACATTTCAATAATTAAGTAAAGCTATTAAATACAGTAATTAAGTAAATTCAAGGAGTAATTGGTCAGAGCACATACAGCTTTAGTGAATTAAGCCAGCACAAACCAGCACAATGAATCCTCACCATCATAACCTCAAAATGCCACATGCAGTAGAATGTGTAATCAATATACAAAATATGAGTTTTTTTGTATATTGAGATGTGCAGTTCTCAATACACATCACATTTAGTAAAGAATACAGTTAAGAACTTTGGTTGAAGAGTAACATACAGATTTCTTACAAACATTGAAGATTATTCTCATAGAGCATGAGTACACTGATAAATTATTGTGATGATTATGTATCTCAGAGTTCTTCTGGTAAATGATCAAACTGAAAAATAAAGACTTCAGCAGTGGACATAAAACCAGTCGGCAATAAACGTCTGAAGGTACTTTGAATTGTGCACTTGTACTAGAGCAAAACACCTGTGCTGGAATACCTTTCCAGGCAGTAATGTCCACCTGCAACCCAAACAAGATAATACAAACCAGATGGCCCATAGGGTCATCACAACTGACTACATAGCAAATGACACATAGTGAACAGTGTGTGGGTTAAAGAGTGGATGATTATGAATAATAGTCCATTGTAAAAAGATCTTCAGCTACTGTTATATTTTATATATATATATATATATATATTTAAAGTCTGACATTTCCTTATGCTTCAACGCCAATTTAGGTACATGTCAACCAGAAGCAAATAATACCACATTCATCTGAAATCCCTTGAAGTCACAGTAACAAATTTAAACTAGCTGATGTACTTCCAATGCTGCTGTTGAATAATACATCCCAAGAGAGTAGGGAGGCCTTCTGGAGGTGAACTTTAATGCATTTAGTGATATCAGTTGATTAAAGGATCAATGCAGCCTTAGAGGTGGATGGCCTACAATACTTTCATGACAAGGAGTGCAGTGTGCCATTATAACACCTTCACCCACGCATGTGTATTATTCTTCCCTCTTCTCCTGACATCAATTAAAGCCCTTTTCCATTTGGCTCCCTTGTATGCTATTAGCACTCTGCAGCCAGCTTCTTTTCTCTTTAATCTCCTGTACATGTTTCTATTGACGGCAGTATTGATTTGATGTTCAGACTCTTCCTTTCATCTCGCCGACCTCAAAAAAGCAATGGAGAGCCTCATCTTGTGTGGTTTACTTGAACCCTTTCATGTTATGGACTAGGAGGGTTTCGTGATGTACGGGTGACAAGGTCCATACTCTATGGCAATAGAAATGCAGTTTCTCATACAGGTGAACTGCTTAAGAGCATGCAGTTGACCCATAGAAGTCAAAAGTTTACTCATTAATGAGTGACATGCTCTGATCCTCAAACACTGTTATGTCCTCCTTCAAATGAAAAATGACATATTATATATATATATCACAGCTTTATATATATATTATATATAATATATATTATGGGAATATTGCTATGAGAACTAGGCCTTGTGATCACAGCTTTTCCAGTGCCAGTGTCCACAGAAGGGCAGCCCATGCCAAAGCCAAATGGGCATCCACACTAGACTAAAAGCTAATGCAATCAAACTGTCTTTCACCATCTCTTCTGTAATTAAAAGAAACGGAGCATTTTTTACTCCAACAAAAGTCAGATGCTATTTATGCACCAGAGAACAATTTAAAATACACTGTAAATCAATTTTGATAATGTCTTTTCATTTCATTTCTGTCTATTTTAGTCAACTAATTCATTTTCAAAAGAATTTGTTGACTGAATGGCTTCTACGTGATCAATTCCAACAACCTTACTATGGATGACAGTCTTTTCTAAACTAAAATGAAAGTATTCATTTAAATAATGACTGTGTTTAGCAACGGTCTAGCATCTGATCACTCCCAGTCTCCCAGTTCTCAAGGGAAAGCTGTGATGGGAGATTTCTGAAGTTGCGGGCAGGCTGTCTCTCAGAAGGTGGTATTCAGCAATTGATCATCTGTGCAAATAACACAGCAAAGCCACCCCACCATATAATTTTCACCCTAAAATAAATCGCTAGGGTCCTTGCTTTTGCTTGCTCTTTTGACCTGAAAACAGTGCCCATGAGGATGGGATGGGAGTCTGCTCCCCAAAGCTTTCTAAGCAAAATAGACCCTCCCCTGTGTTTCGTTATGTTTCCTTTCAAAACAATAGATCTTAATTGTCCTGCGGTCAGTCAAATTGTTTGCTGATGATTTGTAATGTAAATATGTGGTTGGCTATGGTATGCTGCTTCCCCGGAAGGGGCCAAGCAGCTGCCAGCCTGGCTGCACCTCTGGATTCCATAATTGTCGCTGCCTTTCCCAGCTCCTAGCAGCAGTGTCCCGGAGCCAAGACACTAACCAAGATCAGTTCCTTGCTTGCCAGTGTTTCTCTCTCACACTCTTTCTGCCATGCAGCCACAGAACAGCTCTCATATGCTGCAGATAAGTCTGTATGGTTCGTAGCTGGCCAGTGGCAACATGGAGAAGATGAGTACACTGGGTTGTGGCAAGAACTTCTTCCAACTAGGCCGTAGGCGCATAATGTGGGTCGGCTTCCGAAAGGGAACTACTGGTTTCCCTTTAACTGTCCAACTTTAAGCATGTGAGAGATGCAGGAGTAAGGAAAAACCCCTGGAGCTCCTGCTACAACACAGCTGTTGCCTTCAACCCATTATAGATAGCACAATTCTAAGATATGCTCAGTCCAGAGTATTTCATTGCTTTATCTTGATATCAATGTAAAAGCTTTTTTCTCTCATGGATAAATAATACACTATCAAATCACCCACATAACATTTAAACCCATTGTATAAACCTCACTAGTAATTTCTAATTGGTTTAACTGTTTTCTTTTTAACAGTGTCGTTTTAACAGTCGTGCCTCTTATCTACACTTTATTTAAAGTTGTGTGTAAAGGATTAGGAGGATGTGGAACATCTGCTCTGTAAACACTAATATTAGAATAAATATCAATAACAAACAAAAAGCAGTGTTATATCACTATGTTCATTAAATGGTGGTTAATGATGTTCAGGTGATGGAATTGAGCTCAGAAAAGATCTCAACTACTTATTACATGTATTCGTTGACTTTTACAACAGTAATAGAGTCTAATCTGATATTTTTATACACAACACTGTGATGCTTAAAGTCACTTAAAAATATCATAATCTTAGATAAAAAAATAAGAGGATCCATTAAATTAACAAACACAATTAACCAAACATCACCCCCATAGGCTGCACCTCAGCAATACTAATCACTCATTTTACAGGATGTGGCCTTTGCATATATTATATTTAGTTCATTGTTTAGTTTAAACCTTATTTTGGACTTATAAGCAGCAGGTACAGACATGCAATAATGATGAACTCTTTTTAGTACAGTTTTTTTTTTTGTAATTTGAAAATGGTGCTACACTGTAACATATCATGTGTTGCCCAAATTATACAATAATATTTTATGCCATGTTGCAATACTTTTTATGTCTACACACATCTAAGCCGTGCATCACTGTTTAAATGTCAAAAACGTTTTACTTTGAGGGAATAAAGAGCACAGGTGAGACCACTACAGGCATTTCAGGGGCAGCTTGAAAGTTTCCATCTTGTCACCCTTGATAGCACAGTCGCATTATTTCTCAGATAAGAGACATAGCTCTGTCTGCTCTCTTTGTTTTCCATGGTAAACCACACAACCTGACAACTGTACTCGCACAAACCAAACTTTAAATACAGCTACACATCTGAAGATATTTAACCAAAACCTTCCCACCCTACCTCATATCTCCACAAGCTCGATCTCCAGCCCCATAATGACCTAATTCACCTACCAGGTCTATTGATAATAACAAAGACAAGATGTTGGTCTTAATTCTTTATTCAGGATGTTGTACATGGTTTAAAAGCAAAATTGCTACAATAAAGTAGGAGAAGAAGCCCACAGGGTAAGATGACCCTTACTATCTTATTTCACTTTATTATCACTTTATTATCTTATGTCTTATTTTGCTCCTTTTTCTTTCCTCTAATCTAAGCTAATCTAATCTAATCTAATCTACAGCCTAATTTATTCTGAAAGTTCATTTGGATCAATGAATTCCCAAGATTTATTTTTGTTGATTTAATACAGTGATTTAAGTATTTATATTCAATCGTATTAAAAAGCGATGTATAAAATGCATGATTATGAAGGGGTTCTGAAAATAACCATTTGATCCATTTAGCACACTACTCCACAAACATTACTTAGTTACATAGTTTTATCATGTAAACAAATTATTTGCTGAAGTCACTACATTTACAGCAGCATTTTTGTTCAGATGAGTTTCTATAAGTTTCTCAGTCAAACTACCCTTTTATCAAGTTCACCAATTAACTGTTGAAATTATTATTGTTATTGACTTTTTCATCTTTTGGAGAAAATGAAGAGACTGAAAGAGGAATCTTTAAGACATAAAATACATAAAATAATTATTTGTGGTAATAATATTAATGTAATAGTGAGGAAAGTTGTCTAAATTACCTAAGAAACTGCATAAATATACACAACCTTCAACTCATTATTAGACTGCAAAGGTGCTGTGTGAGTAGGTCTCACACATTTTGCCTGTATTTAGTGATTTGTAATCAGACATGTAAACTAATACTGCATTTCTAGCTCATGACATCCAATAAACATCCAAACCCCCAAATGATTCACGTCTACATTTCATCATAAACTGACTCCACTGACATAATATTGCATTAATGTTTATATAATTGAAATCAGGCTTTGCATTATTTGGAATTAATTAATGACGAGTGGAAACTTTTATTAACAAATCTTTGGTCTAAAGAGGCTGGTGGGATGAAGCTCTGGCAATTTTTTCCCTCAAGTTGACAGATGAGAATGAAAGCCCTGGGAGAGGAGAGGGACGATGTACTGCTGTTTTCTTTGAGGCTTTGACCACAGAGAAGACTATGAGCTCATTCTTCTTCATACTACTGCTGTAAATCTCACATTATATTTTGTAAGCAGATGAAGCAGAGGACCCATAAAACAACAGGGAGCCACAGCCCTTCAGTCTCTTTGGATAAAAGCCATTCAAACAGACATCAGCAGCTCTGGCTGAAGCATATGAAGCACATCATCTTGGGAAAAGAGATTTCCCTCTATCCCTCTGCTGCTGCTTTGCACATCTTGAATTTTGGAAATGCATTCACTGATTTATTTAATTTTTTTATTTTTTTGTCAGAACACGATCACACAAAGTTGGGATTTCACAACTGTACTGGGCAAAATATATATATATATATATATATATATATATACATTAATGCAATTTTACAGCAGCATTTCAATTGTTGCATGGCTGAAGAGGACCTGTGTGACTTCATTTGTTGACATTTGTTGCATGACTCATCAAAACACAAACCTAAAAACCCAGTTATCACCAGCTGTGATTGGTCAGGAGGATGCTCAAAGCACACACTGTGATTGCTTGTACACATACCGCACTATAAAACTGTAAAAAGCGTTAAACATGGTGGTGGTAGTTAGTGAAGGAGTGGTCTAAAAGTGTTCCTTGAGAGCAATGGTTGTGAAATAGTTAAAAGTGCAGATGAGATTGTCTCTGACTGTTTGAAGTCGTTCAAAGTGAGGTGTGCCAGGTGTGCTTGTGTGGTTAGACTTCTTAATGTTTACTGCTGACTCCCTTCCGCTACTGCTCAGCCTCACTCACTGTTTGCCCCCTCAACTCATCAGATAAGGCCAAGTGAGACAGACAAAGAGAGCAAGAGAGAGAGAGAGAGAGAGAGAGAGAGAGAGAGAGAGAGAGAGAGAGAGACATGTCTTGTCCCTTAACATCTTTCCTACATACATGTATGCAATGCAGTTGCACAAATCCAAAGAGATACACATATACGCTCACACATGCACAAAACATCAAGACCGCTCTTCCTCTAACCACACTATACCTCACCTTCACTCTACGCGAGCAGCAAGACTTGGTATCACTGAACACAGGATGTAAGATGTATGTCAGCGGAGGAGCTACCACAGTGCTCATATATGCAGTGTGCTGATCACAGCTGAATGACAGTGAACACACACACACACACACACACACACACACACACACACACACACACAGAGTAGTTCAACAAATGCACATAATACCATTTACCATTTCACAAAGTTTCTCTGACTAAAAGCACTACATAAAACCCACATGCAGATTTGTAGTGTACAAATGAAGAAGTGCTCTGGGGGGCTTCCCCATGTGGCTACCACCCTCACTTCCCTCCACTGTTCAATTAAAACATGAACAGGTCATTATCAGCAGTGTTAAAACAAAGGTGAACTGGTCCAGCACAGGAGTCATGAGTTCTATGTACAGGATGCTATTTTCTGAACATCCATTTTTCAATATCTACAAAGACCTTGTTCTCAATCCCACAAGCAGAACACTATTTATGGTAGTGAAATGGTTTCCAGTTGGCCTTAGATGATCATAAGGGTACAAAAACCACAAGGAAAACCACATTCCATAACATCTGAAAGAGAGCGAGCAGTAGGAGAGCAATACCCCTCACTGTAGGAGATGAATGACTTGGTATCCCATACAGAAATATGATATTTAGCCATATGGGAATTGAGCACATATTTAAAAATACATGTTGAGACATGGATCATGCACATATTTTTGGATTACAGGTTTATATGTATATGTCTGTATTTATAGATACATGCTGTAATAAATGTCCCATATTTGAAAATAAGATGCCATAAATGTCACATATATTTTAATATGTGCCAAATATATGTTAAATATTAGGGAATTCCATATATTCTAATATAATCATATATCTGAATCTAAATATAGCATTCTGAAGTGAGTCATTTACAAACAGGCCACATATATAAACATAAATCCATAGCACAAGTATGTACACAAAATCACTCAAAAATAGTCTGATGATCCATATAGTCCATACAGTGTTTTCAGTATGCAATGCTTACATATATGTGATATATGTGCTCATGAACGTATGTCAGTATGGGAAGTTCAATTCAGAGTAAAGATTCTTATTATTTTTTAACAAAGGAAGGGCTTTTTGTCTCACACCTGCCCTAATCTACAAGTTCTGCAGTGGTGGGTTTCAGATCAACTGTAAGGCTATAAGATAAACTTTGGTAATCAGCAGCAGACAATACCAATAAAACTGTGATCGTACTTTAATGTCCTTCCCAGAACCAAAAAACAGTAAACTGCCTTTTTACCTACTACACCGTCAGACAAGGATAACTTGCAGAGTTATTTATCTTCAGAGGCTTTAATCTGAATTCTGCCTACAACCCAACCAAGCCCCTCTCTGAAGCCTGGAAGAAAAATAGGTCCTCTGTGTAGATTAAGTTTATACTTTGACTTCATCTGTAAGAAAAGAGTGGGGTTGTTCTGCTGGATTGAGATGACCCACCATTCATGTACTTCATGTAAATATTTCCAATATTTATCTTTTATCTGCTGAAATGATTATCAGCAAGAGTTTATCAAGCCATAATTTTATGAACATATGAACATCCACATATTCATACATTCATCATCGCTGTCCTCGTATCGCCAAAATGGCAGGAGAAAAAAAAAACAACTTTAAATTGCAATTGAAGTCAATCAAAGTCAATTTGGGGTATTTCTTGGACCATCCCTGATTTAGTTGGTCCATTCATCGTGCATTTTGCCACAATTTAAAGAACAATGATGTCAAAGTGAAAAGAACCAAAGTGGAAATCCAAGGTTTGTGTGTGAAAGTGATAATATGTGTGTGAAAGCACACACAATTTATTCAGTGGTTAAAAGAACACAAATTCGGGACTATCCAGAATTTTCATGTAAAACAATCTATTTTATCATAGTTTTATCAAATATCTTCATCATGTGGATTTAAACTTTAGCTGCTAAATGGAAAAGCTTATTCAAAAATGAAAAAAAAGGGAATTCTACATGGGACATATGGAGAAGTTGTCCCACTTCCCACTACTGGGGTCAGGCAACGCCCCCCACACCCCGAATTAGTGCAGGCCCAGACCCACTGGAGCCTCCCCAGCCGCATGGGGCAGGCCCACGTGGGTGTGATCACAGCAGTCTAATCCCACTCCCATCTGATATCCATCTACTCGGCAGGCCTAGCCGACTGCCACAGCTGGGTCCGCTCCTGGGAGCCTTGCTTACACACACATATGGAAGCATACATGTACACGGGCACGCAAACGTGCACTCACACTTCATGTGTTAACACAGGACTTGCAACGAGGCATAGACGCCTCCCGCATCACTTTGCTTTCTTGTGTAGGACTGTGTCAACTCGCTTCTGCTCTGACGAGGTGCATCAGTGACAAATTCAACTTTCTTTAAGATGGCACGCAAGATGATGTAATGTTTACCGATGACTTCAGGAACAACTCCATGCAATCATGAAAACAGGTCTGATGAAAAGGTTCCACCACGTTCGGTATATGTGGCCCTAAGAATGTGTTTATGGGTGGCTCAGATATCCTTTTAATGGCAAGGGATTGTATGAAGTTCCACCTAATAGGCACCGTCAAACTAAAGACACAGAGATGAAAAGTTCTAGAGGCTACTTAACACAAGTAGCATAAAACAACGTGATGAGGACCCAACACATACAGGTCACAAAGATCGGATAAAAGACCCAAAAAGCCTTCATTTCCCTCCACCACAGTCATTTGCGTGAGGCGTGGGGGTTAACATGTCAACAAACGTAGCAGGAGAGTGTTGGTAAGCACTTTCAAGTAAAAATGTTCTGCTGGACAGCAGAGTCAAAAGTAGTCACTCCTCAGCGCAGAAGGAGAACATCATTATGGATGCCATGAGGCACAGCAAGTACAGCCTTCTGTCCATCTCAAGCACATGACTCACCCCGGGTGAGGAACACACAGAGAACATCTTGGTAGGGGGAATGATGTGATTTTTCTGGGTAATGAACACGGTCCATTTCTCTACACATCAGGTCTTTCTCTTTCATCAGTAACTGGAACATGTCCCACAGCTAGTGTGACAGAGAGCAAAGGAACCTGAACGTACACCTTTAAACAGCACTTTTTCACCTCCTTCTCCTACTCTTGCTACAACCACCCCCTCTCTTAACCTGGCACCAACAGTGTCTTCTCACCGTGACACCTCCGAAGTGGGACAGAAGGGATGTGCGCACACTTGGGTGAAAACAAGCAAGATGTGCACTGTTAAGTCTTTGTCTTTGTCAGTCCCCCTCAATGTTTAGGTCCTTCACACACAGGTCCAGAAGCAGATGTGCAGCCCACCACGGGGCTCTGTAAAACACTTCTGGGGAATCATATGCTGCCATTATCAGATATTAGGATTTTTATTCACAGTCTTTGAGGACTGTCAGGTCTTTGCTGACGTCAATGGTTTATGGTGAGGGACACTGGGGGATTTTCTTCTTCTTTTTTTTTTCATTTTTTACAGCATTTTTTATAAATATGCCAAACTGACTCACTTAGTGAAAGTCTTTTGATGCCAGAAGATACAGTAGCAGACAGAGATGAAACATAACTGGTTAACAAATCTCCAAACTGCTAGACACCAGTTCGGTTGAAATGAAACCAAGCTAACCACTTTAGACAGGAAAACTCAGCACTGACCACACCTTTGTTCTGTTTGTGTTTTTTCAAGAACGACTTGGAAAGTGCAGCTCATATCCTGCTGCAGACAATGACAGTTAATGCAGGTTCTTGTGCCACTTTACACTCCAGAACCACTAGACTAGTACCACGTGTATTTGCATGACTAGACCTCACTTGCCACCCTCCCCCGTTCAATGATCATCTTCCTGTAGTTTATTAACTGCTCCCTGAGAATTGGGCAGCTGGGCTGGGCTGGCTCCTCCAGTATGCCTTTGTAAACAAGAGCAATTCAGCCCCCCCTCAAGGGTTGAATATAGGCTGACTGGTTGTAGTCAATGAGTCACCTGGGTGCTAAATCCCACCCCCATTGCATGTAACCCCTCGGCATGCAAAACATGAGGAACAGGGCTGGGGTGCCATGAAAATGATAACACTGGAGATGTTCAAAAACCATTTATTCACACGTCTTCACTGAGGTTCCACCTTTGTTAATGCTGTTAACCTTGATCTAAAAATACAAGACATACAAGTCATATCCCTGTCTTCCATCTGCCGTTTTCTCTATTTACTAGATAAAAAACTATTCATATTAATATTTACACGTATTCAAATCCTGAAAGTGAAAGTTTAACCTTTACCTGAGGCCATGAGAGGGTGCATCTCATATCTAGGACCATATTATCATCTGAACAGGAAAATGAACCTATTCTGAGGGTGTTTTTAACAGACTTGGCTGCCTAATTAATTC
This sequence comes from Acestrorhynchus altus, assembly GCA_034509495.1. Lineage (NCBI taxonomy): Eukaryota > Metazoa > Chordata > Actinopteri > Characiformes > Acestrorhynchidae > Acestrorhynchus > Acestrorhynchus altus. Next base: position 4,880,408 of record CM067516.1, on the reverse strand, counting down.
TCCAATCTAAAGTTCTGAGTAGCACTAAAGCCCTACATTGTCTGACGTGACTAAATCACGGGCAGAGACCATTTACACAGAGGTCGCAAAAGCGCTTTCTTAAAGAGGGGGTAATCCTGTACCCCGCTCTTTATCGCGGCCTGTCAGAGGCGCGAAGCGCAGGGCCCACAGCTTCTTTGGACGGATTATGGTGCCTAAGCCAATGTTCCTCCTATTGTTTACATAGAAACTAAAGGTTGCTTGAACAAGCCAGAGTCAACAGAGCTCCACAATACAAGATGAGGAAGCATGGTTTTGAGATGAGAAATCCACGGTTTAGTAATAATGAATCCCATAAACTGGGACAAGGACAAGCACAGCTTGGACAGCTTTTGAGTAAATACATGCATAATTCGAGGATTCCCAAGTAATACTAGTAAAATCAAGATAATCCCATTTTCTGCATCACAATGAAAGAATGTTCTCTCTCGGTTAGAAAAGAGAAGCTACAGCTTCGTGTATGAATTGGCCTCCTATCAGAGACAATGATGTGTCCTTTGGTAACCATTGCCTTACAGTCTGTGCATCTTCAAACAGCAGTTGGTTCTCAAGTACAAACAGAAAAACAAACAATCAAACATACTTTTTAATCAGGATTTGGAGCCTCCAAACGCAGTCATTTCTCAGGACACACAAGCTTCTTAAGAGGAACATTTCAACAAGGGGGAAAGTTAAGATTGGACAGAGAACCATGGTGAACGAGGGGGGTAAACAGGCCAGAGAAGTGATAGCTCAAATGTCCTGCTCCGGGCCATTTCTCTTCTTCAATACAGTCAGTGGATCCAGCTCAACTGATCACCATTCAAAACAAATCTCCACTGCTAATCCTCAAAGTTCACCATGTCCGTCAGGCACAGCTAGCTCACAGATTTCATTACTATTGTCCATCTGGGAAAGATGAAATAGGCCATAATTCTCAGAAGTTCTTACAAATCCAGATTTTTTTTTCTTTTTCATAGATACAACAAATAAAAATAAAAAACACTTTCAATAAATGAATTAACATATATAGTTATACATACAAGCCACAGTGTGGATTTACTTGAATGTTCTTTAAAACTTGGCGATTGATTTGAATTTAATTGAGAGAATGAAATTTCATCCAAATCAAATTCAATTTAAGAAACATTGTGCAGTCTCGTTTAATGGAATGCCTTTTAACTATGAAAATCATAGTTAAAGCATATCTGACCCTTATTAGAACACTTTTAAGAAAATGACAAGTAGAAGGAGCCTCTCTTCACAATAACCACCAAAACAACCCCCAAGTAACAGGACTATAATCAAAAGCAGGACAGTGGGTATAATCATCATCTCTGTTAAACTCATTAGTCATTTTCCAAGCATTCCTTTGAGGTCTATTAAAACCAAATCTGTTAAGAAGACTAAACTTTAATTATCTTAGGAACAGCTGGACAGGTCACTTTCTGTCCACTGAGACTGAAATGACAGCTAAGGGTTCTAACTATTTCAATGTCATGTCAAAGAAACCAGCCATCAAAATAGAACCGGACGATTCTAACAAACATTCTGTCTAAAAATAACTGTATGAATCGTTAACAGAACATTCATCAATAAAATATAGAGCCAGTTATTTTATCATGATAACAAGAAAACATCAACTTCAAATGTTACTGTTCAATTATGAGAACGTGCTTGCTTCTGCAAACTCACTGCAGAGGCTGAGAAGGAGCTTCACTGCTGATCAAACCAAGAACAAACAGTATGGAACGCCGGTTCCGATTTGTTATGCTTCCTATTGTGGAAAACACAATGTCTGCTTGGATAATGCTCATCTCTCTCTCTCTCTCTCTCTCTCTCTCTCTTACACATACACACACACACACACACACACACACACACACACACACATTTTTATAGATTATGATGTTTCTGATGAAGAACCACTTT
>CM067516.1:4866001-4870662 GCA_034509495.1 Acestrorhynchus altus | reverse complement strand
ATACTTAAAAAAAATCTATTGTACTTTATTACATTATGATCCTGCTAAATTATGATACAGGAACACGATTCTACCAATACTTTATATATATATATATATATATATATATATATATATATATATATAATTTATTAATTAAAACACTTTGAAAGTTATTTTATGACTGGTGAAATAGTAACAGAGTATAATTTAGAAAAGCCATGAAAACCTGTATTTACTTTAACTATAAAGAATATTGCACCTTACAGTAGAGCTTAAACATTGTTATGAACCCTTTCATACAAAGGGTTCAGTTGTCTTAAAAGTAGACAAGGAGAACCAAATCCACCAAATGAGACCAAACTATTACACTTATTTATTTACTGAGGAAAATGAACTAATATTAGGTGTGAGTGGGGGTCCTGTTCTATTTAAAGAATATCAAAGTCAATAACAAAGGAGATTTCTGACTAGCTGAGGAGAAGAGTTGTTAATGCTCATCAGGCTGGAAAAGGTTCCAAAGAGTTTAGACTCTACCAATCCACAGTCAGGCTGATTATGTTCAAATGGAGAAAATGCAAGATCATTATTACCCTCCCCAGGAGTGCTCTACCAACAAAGATCACACCAAGAGCAAGGTTCACAAAGGAAACCTGAGGTAAATCTTAAAAGAATGTGGGTCATGCAGAAAGACAATGACCCTAAGCACTGAGGACATTTGTCCAAAGAATGTTTAAAGAAGTATAAATGTTCTGGAATGACCCAGTCAAAGTCCTAACCTTAATCCAATAGAAATGTTGTATGGGTGAATAGAAAGGTTGGATGGAATGTCCCAGTCAAAGTTGTGTCCTTAATCCAGTAGAAATGTTGTAGAAGAACCTCAAGCAGCAGATCATGGGACGAAACCCACCAACATATCAGAGCTGAACCTGGTTTTTACAGAGGAATGGACTAAAATTAGTGCAGTCTGGGGTCACACCAGATACTGAAAGCAAAGGGTCACATACTTTTACCCTCACAGATGTCATATTGGACAATTTTCCCTTAATAAATAACTGAGCAACAGTAGTGTTTTTTCCCCTCATTTATAATATAGAAAACTCTAAAGCATTCACAACTCCGAAGCACCACTCTATGCCAAAAAGGCCATGTGCATAAGCCATCTATTATATGCAGAACTCATCTGTTTATTTCCAACTACTGCAACAGTCTGTTGGTGGCTGCACAGGTGGCTGCAGCAGGATCTACAGATTCCTTCACATAGGACGAAACTGGCTGCCTGCGTGTGACTGACCCCTTGAGGTACAGTGAAGGAATGAAAAGGACTGAAAGGGTTTATGTAGGATAGCTTACAATGTGAAGGCTAGTATCCTGATGCCAGTAACAATATTTTACTCTTCCTATATTGTCTTCTTGCGCTCACTAAAGGAAAGTTGCTATTAATAGAGAAGTTCAATACATAAACAAAAATTTATATTATTGCATATGTATTATATTCATATGAGTTGTATGTTATTATTAGAATGAAATGATCTGTGCATCAAAGATTGAAGATTCAATCATTAAAATAAGATAATGTTACACACATCACAATAAAGTGAATGCATGAGTGTAGTCCTGTCTTACACTTTTTTTACACATTTATTTGCCACAATTATTTTGTAACTTTAATATTAATATATGTATTTAAACACATGCATTTTCATGAAAACCAATGCAAAGGTTTGGACACCCTCTTTAAATGAGACAGTTTGTTGATTTTCCAAATGGAAGTAAGTGAACAAATGCTCTAATTAACAAATTTAAAACAGATGTAAAATTGTCTCACATTTTGGAGCAAAAGTCCTATTTATTTTCTAGTTTTAACATCATCCGATTGATGCAGAAAATCCAAAAGTGTGATTTTGCAGGAAAAGGAAAAAGAAAAACATTCTTAATTTTCAGAGAAAGTGACTATTATAAGACTTTATTCCAAATAATGTAATCAGTGTTAACGTGTTAATGCACATCTGCAAACCTTATATATATAAACAAACATTATTGTTCCATTCAATATAAAATTTTGACAATGTAAAAATTATATAATATATATAAGATTTTGTTAAAAATAAATAAATAAATAAATAAATAAATAATTTAAAAAAAAAAAAAAAAAAAAAATTATGTCCACATTAGTTCCAGAGTTTTGGATACCAACAGAAGTTTTATTGTTTATTGTCTGGATAATACAACTAAAATTCACGTGTTTCCTACTGAAATAAATCCCTGTGTAGTGCGCATCCAATGTTTGTTTACTGCTCTGTCCACTTTGTACATGTTCAACCTGCATACAGACTCTGACTAATCAGTGAGTGGGGGCGGGGCTATCACTATTGTTCAGGGCTTAAATACCTCACAAGCATCATGGGGATGTCACTGACCCAGTTTTTGGGGGAAATGAGAAGGGAGGGGCAGTTTGCTTTCATTTTTTTGTTATTTATTTATTTATTTATTTATTTATTTATTTATTTATTTATTTATTTATTTATTTATTTATTTATTTCAGAATAAACATCCTGAGAAAAGATAATTCTGATACACAAATAACACAAACAATAAAGGTCATTCCAGTTGTTTATTTAGTTTATTTGGATCACTGTCAAGTATTTTACAGAACCTATTATTATAGAAATTCCCCTCAATTTAATGAGAACAAAATAAATGTTACAAATAACCTACCAAAATTATATTTTCAGCATACAAAAACCTCTGGGTGAACAATTTCCAACAGGATTTCTGAGGTATATAGTGTTTTTAGTGTTTTTGTGCTCAAAACATGTTCATTTTTTGTTAAATGTACATCTCAGTCGAAGACAAATTAGAGCAATCCAGGATCTCCTGAAAAGAATATCAATAAAAAAGGTATGTGTTACTGCCTCCTATAAATAATTTTCAATTTTCTTTGTGATATATTTTTATGAAAATGTCCAAAATTAGTCTTGAGTTCTAAAGGTTAAAACAGGGGGAAATTAAAGTAGATTAAGATTTGTATATTTCTTTCTATACGAACTAAAACATTTTGCCTCAAAAAGGCCAATTTTCAGTTTAGTTGACATCATGAGTGATCACTTAAAAAAAGCCAACTGTAACGAACATCTCTTCAGAACATTTATGGGTTTTTTGCCATCATAAACTGTATTATCTGATAATTAACAGATAATTAATGTATTATATTCAGAGAGTTTTCTTATAAAATCACCAGTGGTGTCAGGGGACAGCGAAAGGTGGACCCTCATATATGGGGGAAAATACTGGAGAAAACTTGTTAATTATTTTTACACTCTTCCTTCATGACTTTAAAAATAATATATGTTTTTAATTCTATATTTTGTAACTGTGATCCTGTGAACTGAACTGAAAATTGCTCAACCAAGGCTGTGACCAAGTACGCCAAAATAGCTCATGTTTTACAGTGTGTTCCACTGCCTTTCATGAAGCCGTTTGAATAATTAATTACTTTTTTGTAATAAGATGGTTTATGCATTTATGAATATTTCTGCTGTGCTATACTAAAGATGTGCTTCCAAAAGTCATGTAAATAAGGACTAGATGGGTTTACTTGCTTTCTGCTCTCTCTCTCTCTCTCTCTCTCTCTCTCTCTCTCTCTCTCTCTCTCTCTCTCTCTCTCTCTCTCTCTGTGTGTGTGTGTTTGGTTAGTGGGTGGGCCTGTTGTACTGTCCAGATCAATTATTTCTCATAGCTCTTCACCCTGATTTTGAGAGTTTTGTCTAGCAATCATTTTCATTTCATCTCTACAGATGATGCCTTACTGAACTGAATTCAAATTGAGTTTTTTTCTTAATTTAGTGATTTAGAGATATCGCCTAAATCAAATGACAACCGTACCCACACATATGCTCTGATAATTGTAAATTAGTGGTAAATTAATTTAACACTGTCCAAATACCTGAGAATGAAGAATTTTAACTCCTTTTTTCTTGTCAGACTATCATGAAGGAAATACTTGAACTTAAAACAGTGAAAAGAAATAAAAATGAATTAGGCATAAGATTTTGTTTATATTATAACCATTTCATGTTATACTTAAAGTAAATAGTTAAATATTTAATTAAAACCAAAAAAAGTTTTTTTTGGGAAGACTCTCCCATAGTTGGGTGGATTTTTTGGGTTGGTCAGGGATTAAATGGAGAATAATTTGCTTTGAATGGAATATGTTCATTCAGAGTCATGTATAGAGTCCTGGACTATATCTGATTATATTTGACTATAATTGAAAATGACATTTTATAGAGCTGTGTAGTTCAGGACTGGACTAAAAACCATTTGTGTTGGTTTCCAGGATAGGAGCTAAGCCTAAAATCTCCATTCATCTCTGACGAATGAATTATTTGAGGCTAGTTTTTTCCTTATGAATTGATACAACACTGCGTGTTGGCTAATATTGAAGATGCTTAAATATGAACACACGAAGTCAAACTCCTGTATGTAAGCAATAAGGGTTCAATGATTCCAGGATAAAGAAGCAAACAGAGAAGATAGCATTTCTTTCCCACAACCCATCATACGTTAACTGTACACTGTTGTAAATATGATCTACATTTGATTTACATACTAAATAAATGCATATCTTCCAAAATATTTTTTACATACAGTATTTGCACAGACAAATGTAAACACACACA
>CM067516.1:4856001-4861001 GCA_034509495.1 Acestrorhynchus altus | reverse complement strand
AACACTGACCACAAAGGCTTGACATTTCTCATACCTTCCGGTATTTACCAAAATTCAGACAGGAAACAAGCATCTCTCTTTAGTGTCAACAATCAGGAGGCTTTGAGTTGAGCTGAGGGAACCACTGTTTTCAGATAGTGCATGATGTCACTTCTAATTTAAAGACCTGCTACAAGTCTGCAATATACAACCCAGTATTTGGGTAAAATGAACTTATATTTAGAAATATAGACAGTCTGAATACTCAACCCTAAATTTGCTGCATAAATGAAAAAGATAATTGATGATGCATCACATTATTGCCTCCATTGGCTTTTTTTTCACTGCAAACAACTTTGAAACTTTGGAAGCATGGCATAAACTACGCTGTAAAAAACAAACAAACAAACGCCCAAAGTAAAAAACAAACAAAAAAAACCAAACAAACAAATAACTAATAAAACACACATTCAGAATGATTACAATAGCAGCTAATGCATAAAAAAGACAATATTTTTTGCCTGAATAACATAAAATCATATTGAAAAATGAGAAAATATCATTTAGCTAAACTACACAGCATTCAAAATTCAAATTATTTTGACTAATTTATAAGACGTTTGCAATTCTTTTCATTAGCATCGTTGAAATTCATTACGTTTGATTTCTATCAAGAAATGTTTTCGTAAGCCATGTAACAAGATTTTGCAGCTTAATAATTTAAATTAATACCAGGTTGTCTAGTTTAGGTCTTTACCATCATTAAATTCTCAAAAAATACCACTCATATTTTATATCAAAGTGTTCTATGAAATTGCATTAAATCAGATAAATCATTTGATTAACATTTAGTAATTGCTTAAAAAGTTTTTTGAGACAATGACGATACAGATTAGAAATTCTGTATCTTTTTCGTTTCAGTTTTTAGAGTTCTAGTCTTAATCATTGGGATGGTTCCGTCAGGGAAATTAAGATTCCAGCAGCAACATCAGTGATGAAGATCTGTCCAATACCTTCAGAGTAAACTTGAGGGCTCTTTGTTAGGCAGAGCATATCATCCATCATCAATTCAACATCAAAAACAGTTTCTGATAGAAATGTTTCATGATATCAGTGTCATGCAAAAACCTTGCATCTCCATTTTTCTGTTTGGACATCATTTGGATCAGTCAGTTTTTCAGTTGTTGTTTCAAAAGCTTTCAATGGAAATCAATATAAAAAGGTTTCGTGAAAAAGCATGATGAAGCATCATTTGATTAACATTTAATAATTGCTTAAAAGCTACATAAGCTGAATCAAAATACTTTACATTAAATTAATTACTTAAAGAATGCAGAGTGTAGTAAGTCATGTTCATTCTATTTATTTTAAATTTAATTTAATTTATGTACACTGTGATAAATAACCTATAGAATTGACTCAATACATGTGAGCAGTTTGCACCTCAGAAATTAACCATGACTCATTAACTTGTAATAATATATGTATAATATATATGAGTGTGCTTTTTAAAGACTAACCAGTTTAGTTATAGCAAATAAATACAGATGTGGCTGTTCCAGCAGTAGTATTTTTTGGCCTGTGTTAGACTGTGTTTTTAACTGCCGATACTCTATTGTTGCACTGCACACCAGCTCACTGATCAGAACACAAATGATAACTTGCTCTTACAGCTTAAAGCACTGAGGTGAGGCAGCCAAACATTAGATCCATTAAAGCAACATAATAATTTCGTAGTTCAGTGGTTCTCAACCCTGGTCCTGGAGGCACCATATTCATTCACAGAAACCAGTATGTCATTTTAAATTCCCAACATTCAGATTAATTCCACCAAATTAAAAGATAATTGTGACACCAACCTGCTGTAATAACAGATATTTTTACCTTTGATAAACTACTGCTTAATTGTATTTTTACAGTGAGTGTTTTACATAATAAATAAAATAATTAAACTGTAATTTAATGTTTCTGAACTGGAACATTACTGGAACACTGTAATCTCAACTAATCTGACAAACAAACAAACAAACAAAAACAGAAGAAGAAAAGAGATTGTGAAGAAAGTGAGGAAATCAACTCATGGGTGAATACGTGCGACACTCGGGCTCATGTGAACCAGTGTTTCCAGAGAGATGACAGCACTTTATTTACTCATATGTTGCAAATTATAGCATCTGTTTATGATTTCTGCTCTGACTTTGTAGATGTAGCCCTGAGTCGATTAGCATTTTGTGTCTTGTTTGTCTTCTTCATAAATGTGATTGGCACTTTCTGATGGCTGTTTGAAGTGTGTGCTGGTTAGCTTTGATGCTGCAGGATGAAAGGAAGATCCAGATATTACTTGAGGATAGATTAAATATGCGTTTGGCTGCATCTACATGGGATTTGACACAAAGTTTTTTCAAGGCAATAATAACCAAGCATTAAAATCCACTGAGGAAGTTTTAAACTGGACTGCTGAGATGATCTGACACAGAACTGGGCATCATAATTAGTTCATATTTCATAATTATTGTTTCAAGAATGGATGGAATTGAACCTATACATAACCTACAGGATTGAAGTCTCAGACTGAGATTAGGCCTAGTCCTAGACTACTCAGCATTCTGAATGGAGATCATGTGTAGAAAGGAAAATATAGTCCATGACTGTGCTTAATCTTTGTCTAAGAAATCAACCCAAGAACTATAATAATTGCAAAACAAACCCAAATTAAATTTGGAAGACAAGGGAAATAAATGATCCATAAACAAAAAAAGAAATGATGATAAAATCATAATAAAAAAAAAATCACATTTAAAATGGTATCATTTTTGTTAAATACTTTTACATTTGTGTGTGTGTGAGAGTGTGTGTGTATGTGTGTGTGTGTGTGTGTGTGTGTGAGTGAGTTTAAATACATATACTAACTATAAGGCTCAAATCAATATCATGCAGATTGTTTGTGTATCTAATGTATATATAGTGTATTATATCAGTCTGTTGGCTCATTTTGCTGGGCTATTCCTAAGGTTCTGCGTATATTCAGAGTAAACTGTGTCACAATAACAACCAATTATAATTGTCATCATTAATGAATTAAAGAAGAAGGGAGTCATGAGTGAAAGAAGTTGGTAAGTAAATGTCCATGAATGATAAATGTTGTACTGTTTAATATGAAGTTAAATGAGTAATATTGTGTGTGATATAATAAACTGTAGAATCCTGAACTGTTGATTTCTGACTAATAGGACCTGCTACTGTTTCATTATACTGTTTTATGTTGTAATTCATTTTATTTTTGTACAACTTATATTATTTGTAAATAGATATTAATTCTTCTTCTTTTGGTTGCTCCGTTCAGGGGTCGCCACAGCAGATCATCATATTTATGATCCGCATTATAGTTTTGGCACAAGTTTTACGCTGAATGCCCTTCCTGACACAATCCTCACCATTTCCCTGGGCTTGGAACCGGCACCAGTAGTGCACAAAGTACACCCCTAATGGCTGGTTTTGTACATAGATATTAATTATGTGTAATCATTTATTATTATTAAAGTAACTATGGGCCAACCAGCAGTTAGTTAGCTAACCTAGGAAGTTAAATGTGCTTAGACTTAGACTTCCGTAGAGTTTTTATATCTATTTTCTAAATTTCTTTGGCTGTTTGAGTGCCAAGGTGAGTCTCAGGAGGTTGGAACAAACACATCAGAGTTTCTGTGGAAAGCTGTGAATAAGCATAAAAAGATTTGCTTTTAACCATTCTACAGCTATTCAAAAGTCAGTACTGTCTATGTGCATTGTTGTTTTTGTCTGCAGTGTTTCATTCATTCATTCATTCATTCACTCTTTAGAAAAGACAGCAAACTGTGCTTGTTTCAGAGCCTGATCAGTACATGTGAAAGCATAATATTTAGAATATTAATATTAATTCAGTTACACAATTTAACGGTTTCAGCCTGAAAGGAGAATAAATACATTTTGGGTGGAAATCCTGATTGATGTTGTCATAATTCACACATGAAAGGATTAATTGAAAAGATTTCAGTTTATCATTTAAGAAGAATTTGTGTTAGACATCACCTTGAAGAAAAATGTACTTAAAGCATCAGTCATTATGCTTACTTTTTAATAGTGTCCCTGAAGATAATTTAATAAAGTGTGCTGATGCCACCATCCCTGAGTCTTTCGGTTTACATCACGTCTTCACATACGTCCCGTCTTCATGTACTCACATCACATTCTCATGTCACATGCACTACCTCCGTCAGCAGAGCTGCGAATGCCGACCGCAATATAAAAGCTACAGTGAACTCAGTCTTCATCTGCTCATTCACTGCCTGTCAAACCAAAGAAACACAGAATTACAGCTAACGGAGTCCATCCGAACAGGATAAACAGGCGTCTAAAACGTTGTGAGAATGTGTAATATATAATTAGTTATCTGTAAACAAAAAAATAGAGTAAACAAAAAATTAGTTTTGTTTTTGTTTTGTTTATTTTTATGGATAATTTAGTGATTTAAGGTGATCACTGTTGGATTGAAACAAGTCCATGTGTTGGGTTAAATGTGGAGGACAAATCCCCCTGTGTGGAGCAGAGTGGGTTGATGAGCTCCTTTCCTTTTCCTTCATTAATAAATGTAATCATGAAAGGAAATTATAGATAAAAAAAAACATTCAAATATATTTGACTCAACTAAAAAATCTTTTAAATCTGTTTTTTTAATCTGTCTTTTTAAATTTATTATATATAATTATATGTATTAATAAATAAGCATGTACAATTTGATTTACCCATATACTAAATATAATTTGAATAGAATGTTATTTTTATGCAGTAATGGTAGGATTGATACTGAGTGTATGTTTAAATTATTTTTCAATTTAATATGAAAAATGAAGAAAACACTTATTTTTGGCAATCAGTGTGATGAAGACTACAACAACAACAACAACAACAACAACAAATAATAATAATAATATATTAAATATATGACCAAATAAAATATATATATAAAAAATATATACTGTAATTAT